>LKNJ01000065.1:238111-428465 GCA_002120245.1 Maccullochella peelii | reverse complement strand
ATATATAATTCAGATGAGTCCAGGATTTTTTGTGAAGAAGGCCTATAATCGCTGAAAAATTGATTCATATAATTAAAAATACAAAGATTGTATCTGATTTATGAGTGTGGCTTTCCCCTCCTTCCTTTGATGTATGATTTATGAGCCAGCACCTCGATTGAACGTGTGTGCGTTTTCCTTCAGTTCTTTGTAGGCCATCTTTGGGCCATTATATGTATATTTTAGATATACAAGCCTTTATATTTTAAGATATTATTTGTGCACTGTTGTTATCCAATAGATCTCCATGATCTATTGGAGCTATGGTAGCTAAGAGATTTGTAACAAAACTGCAAGGATATAATTTCACTACGTCAAAACACCACAATCATAAATAACCTTATTTATCAAGTAAGAAAAGCAATATAAAAGATATTGCATTTAACTGATTCTCGGCTTGGAGCAGAGTGCATGACAGACTGATGAACAAAATAAGATTACTAGTGCTGGCAGTGGAGGGAAAAAACAATGAGCATGCTGTTTATCCATGGTGGGTATGATTAACTGTGTCCATGGAAAATGAAACACCAGACTTGGAGTGTAAAGTAGCTGCTGTTTTGATCAATTAAACTGGAAAACCTTTAGGCAACTTTGAAGTCTTATCAATCTTTATCTTTCATCAAGTTAAGTCAGATTAGGTTTATTTGTATAACTGTTACTGTCTCAAAGGGCTTCACAACACCCACATTATCAAAAACACTACCCCCCTATAACCTTAACCCTAGAGGATGAGAAAAACTCACAAAACATTAGAAACTAAAAGATTTGCCCCACTGGGACGGTCAAACATGCAATGAGTGCTGAGAACGGGCCAATGAAGATTAAATGTATGTTTCATCTAATTATAAGATGTATGCTGTTTTAGCTAGATAGCAGTCGAGGATACAAACAACTCACATTATCACTAAGATAGAAAGATAGGATGATAGCCATCAGAGCAAATGATCACAAATACAAACACATCACTAATACAAAAACAAATTGTTTTACTGTAATGAATAGTTTTGTTATGTGCTAATCTCACACTGACATCTTTGAAAAATGATCTTACTGAAGTTGGAAATTAGGAACGCAGTAGGAACGTTTCTGCCCGTTCACAGGTGTTTCTGGTTAAACACAAGTTGCAAAACATTTTTGAATCAGATTCATATTTAATTCTACTTATGTTTAAATTTTATGCATTCACACATCTGCAAGACCAAAATTTGCAATTTATGGGGTCTGGCACAGAGCACAGTCAGTGTTTGTCCAATGGATCGCTTAGTTTTGATTTGGCAAATGTACTGCTGTAGCTGGGTGAAAGAGATGACTCTTTGTCAACTCACTCAAATGTATAAAAAGCAACTGAAAAAAAAGCTGAACCTGAATGCCTGCCAACCCTGCCATTCAGAGAGATGATGAGAAATATGAGCAGAAGCCTGCATCAGGCTATATAAATCTGATCCAAGACCCAAATTTGATATTTTAGATTTCTGCTATTGATTCTTTTCCTTTCATATGTGTTTGCTTTACTGCCCTTTCTAACTAACATGATGCATTTTAGATTATTTATTTGAAGCAGAGGGTAAAAAAGCAATTTCTTCTACAGACACACCATCACATCCTGACTGGTTTCACAGTGAATTGGTTTTTCATAGATTTTCATTAACATTCAATTGGTACTGAGATATAGTCAAATAGAGATAATTAAAGTCCAAAAGCCACATACTGCTCTGATTCTGAAAGGCTAATGAAAGATTTATATTCTTATCATCATATGTTGAAATGTTTCTTTTCAAATTAAATCCGCAGTGAGATTGGCCGTGTAATGGCTTCTGTGGAGACTGCATAGTGTGGACATCTTATTAAGGTTTAATAGTTTCATCCCAAAATATCCTGTTGTCCTGAAATGGGAGAAATTGATACTGTTTTTTCATTTAATTGAGGTTTGTTTAGTGGTCAGACTACAGAATGGCATTTTTACAGGAGTAAACCTTCTTTTACTGCACTGATTTTTGAAAATATGGAGATATTTCTCAGCGGTGGCATCATCATCATTCTTCTTCTGGGTTATAAATATTTTACTGCATGCACAGTGGTTTATCTGTTCACCTTGCAAAAATACAGGAAAGAGGTGGTATTGATGCTAAAAGATTTCAGTTGCTGTTCGCTGGAGTGCTAGGTTTTGTGCTGCTTTGGTGTTTCATTCTGACATCGGGCCACCGTTGGTCCTGTCCATGTTTGAGTTTACAGGGAAGCAGAGGCAGAACACTTCACTTTGAATTTATGTATGACACAGCTGTGTTCAATTTTGTCTGGGGAATCGCTGCAACTAGAAACTGACAGTTTTCTGCAATTGAAGTTTTTCCACTCTAGACATCCCTGACCTTTGTTTTACTTTGTTTTACAGCCACTTTTACTCCCACATACTAAATATCCAATGGTGTAATTCCGCTGGGAATGGGGGAACATCTCCCCCTCACTTTTTAAAATCCCTTCATTCCCCTCTCTTTTATAGTTTCAAGTTGATTTTCTCTGAACATTGTTACTGTCCAGTCACCATAGTCCAGATGAGTTTTTAAAAACATTGATATTTTCATCTGAGTCACTTTCAGTTATTACCATGCGCTCACAGCAACTAAGCTTAACAAGCAGCACCGAGTTCCTGACAGTCTTTTATTTCCCTGTGTTACGCCTCTCAGGCTAAATCCAGGCTGCCCTACCTATGGGAGGTAGTTGTTAGGGCTGTATGCAGCCTTAAAAGGAATACCTGCAGACATTACACAGGGCTGAGTCAAAGATACGGCAGTAAAGCACAATGCTCTTTGTAGCAAAAATCAGGAAGTATATATAGTAAAAATATTATAGTATTTTATAATGAAGAAAAAAACATTTTTTTTTTTTCAATTTCTGAAACCAACCCTACACCCTTGTATAAATCTGCCTGCATTTCATTATACAAGAAAAGCACTGTGCCAATCTGCTCATTGACGTTGTCTGAGTTGGCCAGTTTCCAGTACATACTGATGAGATTGTAGGTGTACTGTAGCTGTATTCTTTGTCACGCTGCTTTACATTACATACAATATCCCACCCAGCCCAGACTGCCAAGACTGCAGGGATTTCAATTTACAAAAACTCCTGCCATATGGTGTTTGTCTAACTGGAAGGGGAAAGTCAATATGACACCGATATGTTTGTACCTATTTTAAACTATTGCAGTAATTCAAGGTGATACACAAACTGGTGGAGGAGCTGTCATTTTAGCTGAGGACAAAACTGAGAGAAGAGGAGAGGCTGAGTGAGTTAGTGATGATATGAAAGGACAGAGTGAAGCCCATAGGGAATTATTGGACTGCCTGTTCTGAAGGATTTGTACTGAATCAGGTTGTAAGAGGCCATTTAGAGGCTCATGTCAGATTTATAAACTCCTGATCAATTGTAGGAAATGGTGATGTTACATTAATTTGTCCACAAAGTAATACACCACTCAAAGAAGAGTCTAAAAAATGAAAGATGTCTGAAAAATTACCTAAGGACTATAGATAGGAGGATTGCAGGGATGAAAATAGTAACCCTAGACCAGCCACCAGCCATTGGTTCTTTGCAAGAAGACCTACAAAACAGACAAAACTACAGCTTGAAATAATTTGTGATCCCAGCTCTTCAACAAAACCCCACTGTGCAGGGGAAAAACAACAAGTACTGCAAGCCAGTCAACTGAACACAGACGTGTGTGATGGGAGATGTAACTCGTCCTGCAGTAAGCCACAAACTGACAGCAGCAAATAATGATCCCCAGAGGACCGTTGGCCTGTTTGTTTCACAATACTTTTCTCTAATAGCAGGGGGCACCACTGAGAATGCCCTGGTTTCTGAACCTGTTCATCCAGTGAATCCTCATGGAAAACTACTGTACAGAGTGGAATAGGGTGGTGATGGTGGTGTAGCAGCAAAGATACAAACCTCAGTGTCAAATGTTTATATGGACTGTTGTGAAAGAGGTCGTGGGCATACATGACTGAGGGTGTATGGAACATGTGATTATAAAATGACTTCCGTGTCTGCCTGAACTACCATGAGGCTCTATGGTTAGGGTTACGCAACTAAAACACTTGGTTTAATTTTAGCTTTAGGTGTTAGGTGTTACTCAGGGTGCATTTATGGGGAACTGTATGATGCTCCTCTGTAAATCCTCCTTTGGAAAGACTGCTTTCTGTTTGGTACACTATATAGAACTCCATACCTACTGAACTCAAACTTGATTATAACTGGTATCATTTTATATCCAAATTGAAGCAGGGGTGATCAGGAATGTCATGGGTGATTAATAAATACTTTTCATTAGGATTAATTTTTTTTTAAGCTAAGTTTGTTTTTATTGTCAGTTAATCTGTTGATTAATAATATGTTTAGTAAGTTATTTGTTAAATCTATAAAATGTGAGGAACTAGTGACAAATGGCCATCATGATTTCACGTAGCTCAAGTTGATGTTCAAATTGTTTTTGCCCGACCAACAGTTCAAAATATTACATTTATGATGTAAAACAGAGAAAAGCATCAAATTTCCACATTTGAGAAGCTGGAACCAGAAAATGTTTTTAGTATTTTAGCTTGATAAATAATTGACCATCTGCTGTGTACTTGTCCTTGTAAACAGTCAGATAAAAGAAGTAATGGATCATGTTGTAGGTACCTCCACTTACTGCAGAGTTTAGCAGCTACTGCCTGAGGATGAACTTCCAGGTAATGCTCTGACGACCTAATTGGCAGTTTGACTGACAGTTCCCGTGTGGCCATTTCCACTGTCCTGTACTCTGCCTTAACTCTAACTCACCACCTTGCTTTTCTAGCCAAACATTCAAAACTAACCACAGAAATCAGCAGAGACTTTCAAATTGAGGCAGCATGCCATTGTAACAATTCCCCTTTGTCAGCTGAGCGGTCCAGCTGAATGCTGATTAATGAGGTGGGGTCAGAGTCTCTACAGGAGGAAGCCGCCATTATCTCTAATACTGTGCTTGTGGGAATTTTTGAATGGAGGTGAAGTCAGGAAAGGCAATCAGTGTTGATCACAATGAAAGAGCACACACTTTGATCTAAACCCCCCTTCCTTTAGCTCTTCATTTGTTTTTCTGGGGGAACGGGCAAATCCAGCAGAGACTAGTTGGGCCATATTTAGCTTCTTTTCAAGGTTTTGGATATCATTACAGGCTCATAAATTTAAAAAAACCCAGTAGATTTTGGACATTTTGTGAGGCTGCTTTTTCAGATTGATGCAGCGAATGGAAAACCTCAAATTTTTTTGAGTATTGGAACGAAGACCGTAATGGTGATTACAATGATGATAAAGTTTATCAATCAATCAATCAATCACTTTATTTGTCCCCATTGGGGCAATTGGTTATGTAGCAGTGGGATGCATACATTTAGCACACATAAAACACAGGGCACAAAAGACCAAAAAACATAAATACACAGTAAAAACACTCAGTCAATTAAAAAGATTATAAACAAAACAATAAGTTAAAACATTATACAAATAACTACCTTTTCCTCTTAAAGTTAAGGAGGGAGACTATAATGACTATCGGGTGCACAGTATATAGGATTGTGTAAATGTTCATATATCTTGGAAAAAAACTCTTTAAATAGTCAACACAGCTGGTGAGAAGCCTTGTGCCTTGTTAATAACCATATTGTTCCTCAGTGTGATGTTCAGTCAAATCATTAAGCCAGCTGCAGCAACTCATTATGAGAAATTACTCTGCTTTTGTCCAATTTTCTAGGTTTTTGTGGGATGTGTTTGTGGTTTTGACTTTGCCGCTGTGCTTTGTATGCTGTACCATAATAAAATGTATGCTCTCTGTGTTTCATACAATTGAATTTTAAGAACCTATTTGATCCTATGCTTTGTTAACAGCTTCCTTTCCCCCATTCATCTGTTTCAGGACTCAGATTCACTTCACAGTGGCTATTGATTTCACTGCATCAAATGGTGAGTGTTTTGCCTCCCATCACCCTGTTCTGCTTCCATCTGTCCTCTGATGTATGAGTATGTCATTTTCCAGAGCGGGCTGGAGTTTTCTCCCTGCTTGTAATATTCTGTCTTCTTTCTTGTTAAACTTTTTTTATTGAAGTGTTCCCGCGGTAAACAATGTCATGTACACGTAATACATTTTTTAAGGAGGACAGGGAGAGCGAGAGAAAGGGAGAGAAGACATAGCAAAACTGATTATAAACCGAATTTAGAAAGGGGAAAAAATACATATTTTGTACAAAATACAAAACAAAAAATAGGTTGTGTACTTTAGGGCACAACACAAATAATACATGCTGTAGTTATATAAGATGACATGGTACATTCACAAAAACATCAATCGATTAAAAATGTTTTTTTTCGATAAAAAAAGTGACTGGGTAGAAATTCTAACATTAACGTCTATCTCCATGCCCCCTTTCTAATCCTCCATCTAATGACTTGTCCTGACTCTAAAACAACACCCAACCCATTAAAGACCCTAATCTCTGAAGGTAGTATACTGTATATCTATTTAGAGGTTTTGTCCAAGTAGTCAGAGGTGGAATTTAACTAAGTACATTTACATCTACCTTATACTTCTACAACATTTCAGGAGCAAATATTGCACTTTTCAACCCACTACATTTATCTGACAGCTTTAGTTAGTAGTTACTTTGCAGATTCTGATTAATACAAAATATAATTTACTAATAAATGATGATGTATTATTATACATGAAGCTACCCAACAGCATATTAAGTTGTTATAATTAGCCCCACCTTTACCAGCTGCAACATTAACATGATGCTTACACATGAATGCATCGATAATTATAGTCAAATAATATAATATAATATACTGTATATTATTCTGAAATGGGCCATTCTGCATGAGTACTTTTACTTTGGTATTTGAAGTATATTTTGATGCTAATACTTCAGTTCTTTTACTAAAGTAACATTCTGAGTGCAAAACTTTTATTTGTAACAGAGTATTTCTACACTGTAGTATTTCTACTTTTATTAGTAGTAAAAAGATCTGAATACTTCTCCCACCCCTGCAGTTAGTCAACCAGTGGCTTCCATATACATACAAACATTTCAATGTGATAATTCTGAAGGTATTTTATTCTCTCTGCTTCCACTGAACTGCTTGTAATATTTTGACTGTTACTGATTCATGCCAGTATAAAAGTGAATCCTGTAAACTAATATCTAATCCAAAATGTCGCCGTAATTTCAAAAACATGAACAAGAATATATAAACATTGAATTCCAGTATTGCTAATAGCCCAGATAGTCACATCGAGCCCCACCTCTGATTCAGAACATCTAATTTAGTCTTGTTTCATTCATGTTTCTCCGGTTGCAGCTGTCAGTTTGGTCTCGGTCTGATGGTTTGCATCACTGACTCCAACTTCTCTTGTCTTGGAAGGAAATCCATCACAGTCCACTTCGCTGCACTACATGAACCCGTACCAGATGAATGCCTATGCCATGGCCCTGAAGGCTGTGGGAGAGATCATCCAGGACTATGACAGTGATAAGATGTTCCCTGCTCTGGGTTTCGGTGCTAAGCTGCCCCCTGATGGGAGGGTCTCCCATGAGTTCCCTCTGGTGAGTAAACTATGGGGGGTTCATTTCAGACACTCAGGTTGTAATTCAGCATCAGTATTGTTCATAAAAGTTGATCTGACTCCATGTGAAAATTATTTTTGCCCTCCCACTTATCTTTGAGTGTGAGCACTCGTTTTTTTATGCTTCATCCAACATGTATGGTTAAGCAGGTTTTCATGTGAAATATGGATGTGTGCATTTTGAGATGAATGCTGCTACACCTCTGACATGCATAATTCAGAGTGAATTCCTTTTACCCTTTATAGTGCAAATTAGGTTCTGTGAGGCTGAAGGATTCTTAAATCAATTTGGCTTCTCTCAGCCAGCTAATGTGCTCTGGCTGCTGCATAGTACAACCTAATGAGGAGTCTGTCTACAGGGTAACGTCTGCATCACTCCATGTTTCCATTAAAATTTGCAAATTAAGATTCATCTCACCATATAATTGAAGCCTCATTCTTTCATGCTCTAGTCCTGTAACTGGGTTTAAAAGCAAAGATACACTTCTCTGTGAATTATTTGTTATATACTGTATGTTTGGTTAGAAACTTGCCTTGTAGCTAGGGAAGCTAACCTTTGAAGAAAAGTTTGACAAGCACATCTCTGGGAGCAAAGAATGTTTTCAAAATGTCATTCAGCCCTTAAAGGGTAGCTCCACACCACATGTTTTATGGTGGAGAAGCACTACTGCACGGACCTCTAGAGATTGCAAGATATAAGTATGATGAGCCTGCAAACCCATGATCACAGCTGCTACATCACTGCTGCACTGGGAGTGTATGCGTTAGAGTGATCCAGTACGGAAACCCAGAAGTGTGTTTAGCCTTCAAAGCTGTCTTATTCACACCCTGTCTGTTGTGTATTTAACACATTTAGAAATAGAACATGGATGTTGAATATATTTTTGGCAATTGTTTTGACTAACTAATTTGTTAGCTAACAAGACATGTGTAAATAACTCCCTTTTGTTGTTTAATGGAGGCTAGATGCTACCCTCTGCTCCTAGGCTGTGTTTTCACTGATTCACTAGACACTCGTTCATTCACTCAGTCACACACTAGGGAATTCTGGAGGACCACAATATACAGTAGAAACAAATATGGATACTGCTTCGGTCTTTTTTCCACGTCTGCGTAATGCATGATGGTAGTTTTCTCTCAGTACTAACTACTGAGAGAAAACTACCATAGTTAGTGAGCATCACTTGTACGCTACTTTTTGACATACATTGTGGGATCATTTGAGTTCACTATAAGGGTATATTAATTCTCACTAGACATTCAGAAAACACTACAAAGAACACTGGATAGTCAACTATATATTGAATATCCAACAATTTCAGACACAACTCCAGTTTTTGTGCTTAGCTAGGATAAACGTGTCCCAGATTCATATTTGTCTTGAATGCAGAGAGATTAAATTGATATCAGTCTTCTCATTTGAGACTGGAGAATATTGTAAATAAGCCTGTTTCCTAATATGTGAATGTGTTTTAAAGACCAACTAACCAGCAGCTGAAAATCTTGTTTTTGCTGACCACCGGTGGTTCAACTTCTCACTTTGCTGCAGTGATGTAGCAGTGTACTCCATGGTGTTTCAGTGCGCTGTGACATCACTGTTGGGTGTGGTTACAGGTGTGACAGGGCGCACTTCTGACCACACCCAGAGGTGCAACAGACAAATGTGAAACTTTCAAACTGAGACGGCAGTAAAACACTGCTGTTCAGCCTGGTATTAAGTTACTCTTTAACTTTACTCCCACGACACGTTGCGGTACTACTGAAACACTAACTGTTGTTTACATCAACTATTAATTTTTATGTCATGCCCTATTTTATTCCATTCTGACTACCATTGCAGTTTCTTAACCATTCATGTTTTGTTTTTGTTTTTCTCAGAATGGCAACATTGAGAACCCATACTGTAACGGCATGGAGGGGATTCTCGAAGCTTACCATCAAAGCCTTAAGACAGTTCAGCTGTATGGACCCACCAACTTCGCTCCTGTGGTTAATCATGTGGCAAGGTACAAGCACAAACACTTGTCCCGGTGAATATCACAGGGCACAGTCGTCCTTTCTTTGAAAGTCAATCTATAAATAATCTTCAGAAGGTAGACATGGTATTAAGACAGTGAGTGGTGGTTTCTCTATGAATTGAGCAGAACTTATGAAGCGACGGTAAACAATCAGTTGCCAGGCTGAGATGAATAGAAATGGTTAGCAGGCATACGTGGGACCAGACATTTTAGAGTGCAGGTGCAACATTGCTGTTTTGATGTCTAGTGTGGGGAGAGTTTTAAGGTAATGTGGCAGGGTTGACAGGGGACTTGTAAATGGATTCATGTCATATAGCCTTTCAGCAACGTGCTGGTTCAATAAATGAGCTGTACTGTGAATGGGGCACCACATACTTTAATTTACACTTACAAACTTCCTGTCACTGCTGGTACACAGCTGTACCACATTAAAAACACAGCAGACGATTTGTGGAAAATTGTTTTCTCAGAATTTAAACAGTAATTAAATTATAATAAGGCCCAGGTGTACACTGTCTCACCCACGACCTGTGTTTTAATAGTGTACTCACGCTGGGACAGGTCGCAGTAATGATGACTCATGCCTTGGCTTGGACTTTAATATTAATGACTCACACTTGGACTGAGGTTTGTGCACTGCGGACCTGAACTTGAATTTTATTAATTGATTAATTGATTTTCAGCATTTACCTGTATTTCTGGTTTGTTAACAACTATCCCATGTGGTAACACTTTACTTTAACCCCCCCATGTAGCATTTATAAGCACTATATAAACATTTAGTAAATGGTTTATAATGCACTGTAATGTAGTTGTAAGCAGATATAAGGACACTTTTTTAGATATAAGGACGTATTTATCAACACAGTACAGTATTTGTTACAATTATAACGTGACATTTGACAGTTTATATTATTAAACTGTTTTACTACTACCAGCCTCCACTTATGGGTGTCCACAGGAGGCGTTATAGTCTATATAGTCAAATACATTAGCAAACACTTAAATCTGCTTACATCAACATAATAGTGTGTTATAAACCATTTATTAGATGTTTATATGCTGATTATAAGTGCTAAATGGTGGAGTTACTGTCAAGTGAAAATGCAACAAAGCCACTGGTAGATGGAGTTTTATCAATGATGGGATGATAACTTAAAGTCACAATTCTAACTAATAAACTAGGTTTTACTGTTACATAATCTTCAAATTTACATCTGTATGTGTTTGTTCAAATTGGACATGACTTTTAGTGACTAAGACTTGTACTTGACAACTGACAGACTGATGACTGGCTTGGAAAGAGGAATAATGTACTGCCCTGGTTAAAACACAAGGCCACTGCAACAACTTTGTTTTCATCTGAAACAGCCGAAGAGCTTTATGTTACTTGTTGTTTGTTAGTTTGACAGTTTTATTAGCTTTTTTTCTATTGGCTGGTCTGGTGCAACCACTACGACAGAAAAATATCCTTCCCCAAAATAAGAGGATACGTACACACTATCCAGTCCCCTTCACCACCCACACAGACACAGAATAAAAAAAAATTTAAAAGGTAAGAAAAAAGTCCCCAGCAGACCTCTTTGCCTGATTTCAAGGAATAAAAATGAAATAAAAATCTTAGAAGGATTTTATGCCCAATAATAAATGTCACATTATGGCTTTGAATAGTTGCGGTTGAAAGCAATCGGAGACTTTACCATTTATAAAATGACACTTTCTATAGTCTCTCCTTGCCTAAAGGGTGCAGTAAGGGTGCAGTAAAACTCAAATACTAAGAATTATTCACAAAGATGTTGCACACCATGAAAGTGTCTCAACTCTTCAGAACAAGTGAAATAGGTCACCCAGTATGAGAAGATTGAAATGACTCTTTACATGGCCAGAAATGGATCTTAACATTAGATGTTGAGCAGAACATGCAATTCTTTTTGGTAGTAGGGGTTTGTTTACATTTACTGTAGGTTTTGCATGCAGCACAAGCAGAAAGCTGATTCATTAATGAAATCAGACAATGTTCTTAAATGTATTAAAGGTGTTGATGCAGAATACGTACTCTATACTAGATGTACAGTATGATGTTAAATGTGCTAGTTCTATATTCTCATCTCTATGGGGGAAGAATCTTAATCGTAAAAATGACTTCAATCTATAATACAATATTGTGTTTGGTGCTACAGTTATTACTCTGCTAATGTGGTCAAATGTCTCCAGTGAGTGTGGCCCACATTGTTGTATGGCAGATGAGGAAGACAAATGTCTCTGTAATCTCTTTAACACCAGTCATCGCTCTTGCCTTTGTCACTGACTGGGAACACTCTTTGATTAAAATGTCAGCGCCTCACAGTCAAATTTACCAAACTGAAAGCAAATGTAAGGGCTGACCTCTGACCTGTCCTTGGCTTGCACAATGATCTGCCACGTTTTTTCTCCCTCTCGCTCATCAAGTCTTGGCAATCGAGAGCTAGGCAATTAATAATGCTCTGAAAGAATAAGACTGCAGCACTTGCATAAACAGTTTAATAAATTATTCATAGAGCAGCCAGCGATGGGCGATTGAAACTAGGCCACACTCACTCACTGTGGTGTCTCTGATGGGTTTCGTAATAGTGTCTGGATAGACCTCTGAGACATGAAGAGCTATACAACATATTTTACTTCTTTACATGTCTATATTAAGCTTTTGTGTCACATGCTGGGCTGAGGGGTTTCTGAAGAACATGTTTTTAAAAAAAAGAATGTTTATCCCTGACACAGTGCTGCTCTGCTGCTCTTCGAAACCAAACCAATCTCAGAGTTTTATGTAAATCCATGTAGTCTGCATCTGTTTTTAACTTTGCTTTACTTTAACATGGTCTGTGTATTCCTGTCTTAAGCCCCTCTGTGCTGATGATTTCTCTGTTACAGTTATGCAGCAGCAGTGCAGGACGGATCTCAGTACTTTGTTCTGCTCATCATCACTGATGGCGTCATATCAGACATGGCTCAGACCAAGGAGGCCATAGTGAATGTAAGTGCTGTTCTAACACTACCTAGAGAACGCTCACCTCTCTCTCTGTCTCTCTCTCTCCCTTCCTCTCGGCTCTGCAGGGCACTGGCATTGCAGGTGCTTTTAGCATACTCTGGCTCTTCTCTCAGACTTTCCGTTACTTTGAGGGGTTTAGACGCCAGTGGCACTAGATTTAAGGATTTATGGGATGTTTTCTGCTCCACTTGTCTCACCCCCTGTGCTTGGGCGCTCTGTCTGTCCAATATTTGTCCTATTTATTGAAACCCTCAGGAGGCTGAAGGGCTCAGCTGAGATTCACTCTCAGGTCAACAGGTTCACTTTATTAGAGGCAAGGTTCTTATCCAGCGCACCATTTGAGGCACCTTTTTGGTCAAAAAGTATTGTGTTTCTCTTATGCCTTTGCTGCGCACTGCATATTTTTTGTGTCTTGTGAAAACACTGGAGCTCATTTAGAGTCAGAAAATGACTGCAGTAGTAAGACACTCAGTGGCTACGGCACTCAGTGAGTCATCATCGACCAGGTAGACCCTCACAGCAACACGGTGCTCTGACCCCCAGCAGACTGGGTTTAAAGGGAATTTGCGACTGTTAATCAAACCATTCGAACAGCCACACCTTCCTTTTAAGATCTTGTCTGCTGCTCTGCACTGCTCGACCCGCACCTGCCGTTTTCCTGCTGCCACCTCTCGCCTCTCAGTTTGGACCTGGCTACTCTTTCCTCTGCCCACAGAGCAAATGACTGAATGACCTGCTTCACTTGGCATTTAGCCTTTAGCCCTGGAGATATGACTCATAACGAAAGAGTTAGATGCAACGCTTATGAATGCACTCTTGGTTTCTCTGATTCTGTGGTATATCTTTAGAGATATATATAAAGATTGCACATAGCAGCTATCTGTTCGTAATGTTACAAATACTGCTGCTGACCAAACTGCACTTCAATATTTATCCTGGTTTCCTTGTTCCCCATACCAGCACAGCTTTGCCTTCAGTGACTAATATGTCCACACATCTAACAGGACAGCCTCTGGGGCCATCTTTCCTTTCATGATTTTCCTTTAAGCAAATTTAATTTTAGGATTTTGAATTATAAAGGAGGGTCTCTCTCTGACCTGGTAGACCAAAATATAAATTAATTTGTTCCCAGTTATTAGATTATGTCTCTGGTTGTCAGTTTGTTGTCTGGATCGGAGGCTGGCTCAACCAGTAACTTCATAAAATCCATGAATATTTTAAAATTTAGAGACACTTAAAGAACTGCATTTCGCATAGTTCATCTGTCCATTCTGACTCAACAAAGCAAAAGTTTCACTTGTCTGTCCAACTTTGCACACTTACTGACTAAAAAAGGTCCACAAGAAGAGATACTCTTTATTTCTTATTTTACCAAATTCCTAATCAAGCCAGCAGGTTTAGATGTATGTTATTAAAATCAACTCTGTCTATCCAGCCTCTTTTTCTCTCAACATTGACCCTCATCAACCCCACAGTCATTACAAACTCTTGCTGTACAGCCAAACTTTGTTTAAGAATCCAGAGTTACAGAGTCTACAAAGATACCAGGTTTTGGGGAAATGTGTAAATGATACATGAGAATTTTTTCATTTGATGGAATAGTGCAGCCATAGAAAACATGGAGTCTTGGGTTTGAATATTTCACTCAGGGTAAACATTTTGCTTCAATAAAGAGCTGGAACAAACTGACTGATGAACTGATGATTATTTCCAACCTGAAAGTTAACCCAGTGAAAGTCTTTGAATAATTCTGTGTTACTTGTTCATTTATCTCATGCTACATGCTACATATATGTAAAACATTTTTTAAAGTATTCTTTACATCATATCCCTCTCTTTTCTTGTGAAAATATTCCTGATGACTCATCTTGAATTTGGGCACGGTTACATTATCAAATTAAATGTGATCTGGGGTAACTAGCTAACCCCGCCCATCATATAGCAATATCATAGTAGGAGGTGAATGTTTGGATTTCAGCTGGCAAAACTTTGTATAGTGGATGAGGGACAGCTCCATATACCGCTGTATTTAATAAGCCACGCCCACCTTTGAGCGATCCAATCACATCTAAAGGATTTGATTTAATTTACTCTGGTAACTGAACTCCTCGCACATCTCTGTTTCACTTGGAAATACATCACATTACAAACGCTAAATAAGCTCTAACATCCACTTCACTGTGGCTTTAAGAGGAAATGAATGGGGAAAATTGGATTGATTGAAAGTGTTTGCACTAGAAACATCTATCTACCAGAGACACAGAAATTATTTTAGTGCCAATTCTCTCTCCTCTTGGTTAATTTGACCAATAGGGCAAAAAAAGAGTTGGTATAGTCCTTTTAGAAATCAATTAAAAATGTATTATGAGAACAGGCATCTGCTATCGGTCTCTATATTTATTGTTGTTATGTGCAGTGAGAGGAGGAAGTATCTGTTCAGACAGATTGATGGAGTGAGATCCCCTGAGTCACTTCACAGTACAGTCAAAGTAACAAATGGTGTAGGCTGAATAATTCAGCTCTGGATACAGAATCTGATCTGGCATTTATAGGTATATGCTTGTGGGAGCTTCTGCTGCTGGAAAGGGGCAAACAGAATGTATGTATTTTGTGTGAGAGCAAGAGGTCATGAGGAATAAGCCTGGTGGATAGAAAGATAAAATGGGAAAAGAGATGGAGGGAGAATAATGATACAGAATATGAAGAGGCTGGTACTCCTCCGTCTATTTACGCCTATCTGTGACAGGCCTCTCCCCTCGGGTGGTTTTTCCAGGAAAGATGACCTACTTTTACCCATGTAAATGCATGTCTACCACAAGCATATATCATTAATTAATGCCAGAGCATTCACATTCTCCACATCAGGACTGCGGTTTAGGTGCATACAGTGGAGAAACCTATAAACATCGGAAGATAAGCCATATTAAGTTTTTGTTGTTTAGGTTTTGTTTAGATTGGAGTTTAATATGCAAGACATGCCTGTTGTAACATTAACAGTATTTGAAACAGTTCTATATGAAAACAGCATGAATAAATAATGTTAGACTGAGTGATGTAAGTGTGTAGAATGAAGTAATCGTGTTTTATGAATAAAGCCTTCATTCATCTTTGCACATGTTCACATCTTTACTGTTTTTATTCTGCTCTTATTTGTGTGCATTAAGTCAAGAACATTGTGTAGCCTTATGTACTTTGGTATTCCACATTGTGAACTGTGTACACTGTATAGTAGTTGGCTAAAATATTCTGTTATATGCTGGCTGTTGTAACAACTTTGGAGCCCATGAGTATTTTATCTCTCTTAACAACCCAAACTATGCAACATAATATGACTGACTGAAACACAGCCAAGAAACTACTATAATACTATGTATTATTTATGTTTGTCTTATTTTATCTTGTCCATTATTGTGTCTGTCGCTGGCATCTCTGGAGAACAAGCTCGCAGATTAATACCAACTTTGCAAAATGAGATGTGTATTGGGAGGAAAATACAAACAACAGGAAATGTAACCCCTCTATACTCTGATAAAAACACAATACAGTTTGTGCTCTTCCAGGCACCTGACTGTTTGTTCTTCTTGTTCATGACAGGCAGCTAAACTCCCCATGTCTATCATCATTGTTGGAGTTGGCCAAGCTGAGTTCGATGGTGAGAACAGTAACTTAAGTTCTTCGGGGAACAAATGTGTGAAAAAACAGTGGAAACCAGTTTGTGGTCTGTTTGCATCAGGGGTTGCCCCCAACCATATCCATAACATCTTTAGAATCAATTCACAGTATGAAAATATTTTTTATGTGAGATTTTTTATAAAAACATGTTTTCTCTGTAGCCATGGTTGAGCTGGATGGCGATGACATCAGGATTTCCTCGCGGGGGAAGTTGGCAGAGAGAGACATTGTACAGGTGAGACATTTCTAGTGTTTTTTCTCAGCTTATCGTGGAAAGGACACAGCTCATTTTTTTCTAAAGGCACACTGGTTGAAAAGTAATATTTTTGCCCCGTTAGTGGCCATGCTTATAGATGGCGATGGTTGGTTTTTTTGTTTACAGCTTCAGGCTAGATTGTCTTGAAATATGGTATGCATAGAAAATTTAGGATTTTGACGACTTTTAAACTTGTACAAATGCAGTATCAAAATGAAAAATATCCAATAAACACATCTCCATGAAATTTACTGAACACATTCATGCTCCCCAGAGGATGAATCTCTTGTATTTTGGACACTCCATGAATTTTTTTAACCACACCCCACACTCAACCCAAAACATCATCTTTGTACACAAGATATCAGAAGGATGGATTTCGGTTAAATTTTCTGTGTATGTTCGTCATCTTCAGAGGATGAACCCCTTGTCCTTTACTCTTGCACCACAGTCAGGCTAAAATGTAAACTTTTCCATCATGAATTCTCATAATCTAATCTATCTGAATACATTTATGCTCAAAAGAGGGTAAACTCCTGACATTTTAATGACCTTCTGGCCTTTCCTCTAGCACCAGCATCAGGGAAACTTTCACATTTAATTAACTTTGAAGCCTCAGTGCTGGTAATGCTCTAAAACCTGAATTATGGTTGTGCATTAAGGGGTCATGACGTAGCTACGGAGCCTATGCACGTTTCCCTATAGTACGCGCCTCCTCAAAAACCTAATTACACATCGGGTTTATGGCGGCTACAGACATACCACGTAGTGACCTCAAGAACTGCGATCCGTCACCTTGGGCTGCTTTTTCTCCTACAAGTTTCTGATGCCGGTAGACATTGTTGAGAGTGAAGACGACATTAAGGAAGGTGAAGAAAGCCTAGGATATCTTTTGGTTTTCAGGAACAAATATCTAGCAAAGCAATCTCCACTGCAATTTTTCTGCTACCTGTGATCCCCACTCTCTATCACAGTGAATGAAAGAACGTAAATACAGCATCAGTGTATGGCAGCAATAAGTTATAAGACAGGGCGAAATAGAAGTTACCTGGATGTAGCTTCCGTTATATAAGTAAGTGTGTAGCCAAAGTTGCTCTACGCCACAAACTAAATTAAAGATTTAAACACAGCTACTGTGGGGAATATAATGAAAGGACAATAGGGCCTGATCACGTATGGGACATCCGTTTGGTGCTGCGGTGGTGCTATCAGTGGTCAAACTCTGGCACTAAGCTATAAATCCAAACCTCAAATCAAAGCTGTAGGCATTTACAGTGGGACTCCTGCTTACCCCCTTACGTCAAGTATAAATAGCAACATCATCTGTAAATTGTTTGGTCCAATGCTTTCATATTGTTAGGCGTAATGGGGCTACTAGCAGGGCTTTAGCCTGTTGGACTTGTTTTATACATGATACATTCTTTTCAAGTCATAGATTTCTTTCCCATGTCACAACAGTTTGTCCCGTTCAGAGACTACATGGACCGCACAGGCAACCATGTGCTGAGTATGGCACGGCTGGCTAAAGACGTATTGGCCGAGATCCCTGACCAGCTGATCTCCTACATGAAGAGCAGAGGCATTAAACCTAACCCCGTCCCACCGGCTTACTCGCCCTGCGACCACCCCGAAACCAACCCCGTCTGAGCCCCACACACAGCTCCGCGTTGTGGTGGAGCAGGGTTGGGATTGATGGGAACCACAACTGTCCTTTGGGAAAATGGAAACGCTTTCGGGGCCTTTTTCGTAATTATTAATCCGGCTAAACAAAAAGATCATGAGACTCCATTTTGTTTTGGAGCAATAAGACTGCGTTGGGGGAACCTGCTCATGATCAGGGAGTTTTTTTCTCCCTGAGTGCTTGAGGATGAGAGCGCTGAGAGGAGCCCGGTGTAAAAGGAAGGTTTTAGTTGTTTGCTGTCAAACCTGTCAAAGTGGTGATGTAATGGATAGCAAGTAAACCTGTAGAGAGCGCCTGTTTGAAGGCATAAATATATTAGAATGTGCCAGTGTGTATCATGTTTGTGATACCTTTTGGAATCGATGTGTGTGTAGGAAATCATATGTATACTAATTTATTTATTTAGTGCAGAAATAATTTATTCCTTTGAGGGGGTTTTAAAGGGTGGGAATTAAAGTCATATTTTCCTGTAGTTTTCCATCTTATATTTTGTGACCAGTGTAATAAAAAAAATCCCGTTTCTACTTTGATAAGGACTGTAATATAAAAGCATGTGATAAAACCTATTCAGAAATTTATGAATCATTTTCACTGATGGATCATTTTTGATTGCAAGTTGTTATGTAGAGGACCTGCTGTGAGCTGTTGCCATACTGATTTTCCAGCACCATGTATTTCTAATATTTATATTAACAGAATGCACTAATTACTGTCCAAATAAAAAGCACAAAGGTTATAATGTTAATAAGCTGAAAACCATTATTTTGAAAGAACCAACAACTTCCATAATGAAAATAATGGAAAGGACCCCCACATTATTATTATTTGAACACAGCTTTAATATTGTTTTACACCATCGATTTAAACAGGATGACAACAGGAAGAATGTGTCTATACTGATATATTATATTATTATTAACTTCTATTTATCATAAAAACAGTATGTTTACAGAAAAATAGATTAATAATTCAAAGCACATACTTGCTTTCCCTGTTAGTATGCACAGAGGTAAATTATACTGCTTAAGTCATGCTGCCATATCTCTTTTGTCATCTTGCTGTTTGTTTTTCTTTCCATTATATTTGTTGTGGCTAGACGTTATTTGTCTGGGATTTTGCTCGGTAATTTTAAAGGACCCTGCAAATAAACTTTTCAAAGACTGATGTCAACTAATACCCACTAATACTCCCCTTAAATGGATTTGTTTCCCCAGAATGAAAACCAAACAATCACAAAACTTGCAACAGAGTATGAGATATTTGGGTTTGGATTTTTTTTTAATAATCTAAAGAAAACAACAACTGAATGCACAAAACAAAAACAGTTACGAGTCCATCTTTTCCGATTCGTTTCGTGTCTTATGTATGCATTGTGTTCACTGTGTTTTACTCTTTCAAATTAATTGTGTTTCCCAGTTAACATTGTTTTACACTAATGCACTAAAATGGCCCATTATAATAAAACATTGCGATACCATTTTAATACCTAAGATACAATTTCAGTATTTTGTTTTATGATTTAATTCAAGCCAGTTGTCGATACATTCACAATTGTTCGCTGCATTCCTTTTTAATGTCTGTGTACAAAATTTTAAAAACAGTTAAAGCCATTGTGTACATCCTAAGTTCTCTATTCATAATGGCCATTATTTTAATCGGTATCTCTCAGTCACTCAATATCTCGATCCAAATGTGCCTATTATATGGAAACATATCCAAATTCAGTTACCCAGGTGTTATTCTGCCAGCAGCAGCAGGTCTCATGTTTAAGATGTACACACAGAAAATGTTGGTGATGATAAAACTGTTGCAAGATTAGGACTATTACAGCTGCAGTGGCTGATACACGCTTTCTCAACAAGTTGTTCTGTACTTTTTATACTTACAGCTCTTCACTAATGATCTTTGAAATAATGGAAGTTAACAGTGTCGCTGAGCCTTGTTGTACAATATTCAAAGTCAAGACTTGTTTACAATTCAACTGTGGCTATTAACGTTGCCTCAAGGAAAAAGTAAACATTCATGGGTTTCATTTAGAAATGAGTTTATCTTTGATCTGTTTGTGCATTATTCAGTCTTACTTTCCTTAGAGAGGTTCATCGCATGACACTGGAGAACTAACGTTTACAAAGATTTGTCCTGTTGTTCTCTGACAATGTGAAGCTCTGATTTCTCACTGGTATATATATTTTGTTTTTGTTTTTTTGAGCAAATGTGTTTATGTAATTCATGTTGCTTTATGATCTTTGTTAGCCGTTTAATGTTCTTTGACACCCATTGCTTTAGCGCGCTCTCAGAGAGAGGATAGAGTCTGATGATACTGCAGAAACTCAGTCGAGAGGCAGTGAACTCCTTCTGTCACAGGCCCAGATCCATATTTTTTTCTTTTTCATTAGTGATGACATTTCTCCCTCAGAAGACAAAGCAGCGTTTAATCTACTGCCAAATTCACTTGTTCATCAGAAATTAAATGAGGCCATTAAGTTTAGTTACATAACACACATAAATACCAGAATACCTCTACAGAAAGCCATTCAAGCCAAAAGGAAATCATTAATATACATTGAATACATTTGTTATGATATATATATATATATATATATATAGTATTATGAATTACTAACTTAAACATCTGATATGTTACTTTACAAGTAACCTCTTCAAATTCTACTTTTCAAAGTGATTTGTTATTATTTTCCCATTTTCCTTTAAAAAGCAATCACAAGGTAATCATTACACTAATTACTAAAAGTATCATGTGGCAGGCATGTTACGTCAGCATGCAGCTCATATACTGTGAGTGCGATTGCAAATGTCTGTGAGAAGAAATGAAATGAAAACGTGTGGTGGAGTTGGGGCCGTATGTTGTGTGCACTTTTCAGATATATTTTATGTAATAAATACTAATTAATATCCGTTAGAGTAGGATTAAATGGCTTTTTTGGCTGTTCTACTAAGATTATAGCACGCTATTCTCTTTTCTTTTTTTTTCCTGAGGCCTATTACCTCTGTGAGATTTCCTCCAAAGGGAAATCAAAAAACTACTACCCTCAGTAGTAATTAAATAATCAATAAATATAAAATGAGCACAGTAATGACACTTATGCAATTATGTGACATAAATTATTCTGAAATATATTTTGCAGTCTAAAAGATGTCTGTCCAACAATATAATGATTTATTTTCTCTCTGTGGAAATGGCTTTGATTATCCCTTCATTTTGAATTTTCTTTGAGGCTGAACTTTATTATGTACATAAGACCCATATAGAGAATATTCAGTGCCAAAATGTGTTCAGTTGTTGAACTTGGCCTCTTTAGACAACGTGCATGTTTGTGCCAAAATGGCAGGAAGTTTGGTAGTCTACCTTCATTTCACCTGATAAGTGCATCTACCATGTGCTTCATTTGTTACTTCAGATGTTATTTAGAGATAACGGCCACCTCTAGCATGTTGCATCTCTGGTTTCTTTCCATTCTGTTCCTATGAGACACATACTGTAAGGTTATTCTTGCCACTACTCCTGTTTTATCCCAGGTTGTTTACATACCTCTCTTGGTCTCTGACTTGCATGCTGAATAATTTCCAAACCAGGTGTTGGACATAATATTGTCGTCATACTGTGGTTTGTGAAATGCTTTGTAATGGATTGCCTTAACTGAAGATTAATAAAATATTGACAACTTTGCCAGAATGCAAGATCTTTTGTGTTTTTGATCACTATAAGATAAAGCGAGTAAGATGGAACAGTAGCTTTGAACACTTAACTCTTAACTTTAGAAGAGTACTCCACCAATTTAGCATTTCACTCTCATAACAATGTTGGACTCACGATGGACAGTTTTAAAATCAATGAGGTAGAATCGGAGATATCATCTATTTTATTCCAGTCATTCTTCTTCCTTGTTAAAACCTGGCTCCTATTACCCACAATGCTCAACCACTGACAGTTCAGTTGGAGATTCAGGTGTGTTATGCTAGTAGCGGCTAATGTAGCCTTGAGCGGCTAGCCTCAAGCAGAGATGAGGAGCAGGCTACAGAGGTCTGGTAAGCTCACTTCTCTCTAACTCCACACCATTTTTTTTTATTTTCAAACTTGTAGTCCCAACCATTTATCAGATTTCATGCAGCTCCCTCTGAAGCCACAAAAGGCTTTATACAACGTTTTTCACATATTCAGTAATACTCCTTAATATCCATCGATACCTGTAAACAATAGTTAGCAAGAGTTAATTGAATAATTTATTATCTTGGAGTTGAACCAGTCATCTTTGAGAGACACAGAACTAGGGTAGTTAAAAAAAAAAAAGTTTGTGCGGTTTCTCTACGCAGTGAAGTTAATTTTCTACGCAGTGAAGTTAATTTAACTGCAGAGGGTTGACTATGGGACCATCAATAAATGACTGTTTAAATGACACAATACCAATGTTTTTTTCAATACCTTCATTCTGAAATTATGATATTAGTTTCAACTGGACATATGTAGTAGAACTGCAGTTGTTGTAGTTGGCCAGTTTAGTAATAATTTTTGCTCTCAGTGGAGTGAGTTATGAGAAATTGATTTCATGTAGCGGACTTATTTTGATTGCTAATGTGTGATTCATTTCTTTTATATAATAATAATGAAATAATGGCACTTTTTTCAATAGCTTCCATGTAATGTGAAAGATAATGTTCACCACATTACCACGCTGTTTACCACGTGTAAACACAACACAGCAAAACCACAAGTTACTATATTAATATTTCGTGCTAGAATGTGGTATTTTAAGTAGTACAGTATTTTAAGCCCATGGTAAGTTACTAAACTGTAGCCTACCACTTACAGTATATATAACATAGGTCCAGACAGAGATATTATTGGAATAATATTATATGAACTTTGAACTAGTGTTCTGATTTTTTTTTTTTAGGTTCAGTAGGCTTTTGGTAATGTCTATACTTTGTTTAAGAACAATATTACTGATTATATTATTCTGTGAAAGGGGAAGAGGGCCCACAAACTCAGTAGGCCTGTCCTGCCTGTAAACAGACTTTGGTGTGTAAAATGGTGGCGTTTCCCTTTAAGCTCAGCTGTCTTAACTACATTTCCTCTTTTTTTCTATTTCTTCTGGGGTTTTTTTGGATAAATCCAACTGTCAGTGTGTGGTCATACACTAGAAAAGCTGCTGTCAAGAGATGTTTAATGCAGCTTTTTTAAGAAGATGGTTGATTTGTATTTACACATCTATCCCCCTGGGAGACTGGTGTCCAATCAGGGATGAGCACTGTCCTCTCACAGAATGTGTTCCCCTTAGAAAAGTGTTTTTCTCCCCCTAATGAGATGCACTGCTGACGAATCAAGATGTCCACCTGGGGAGAGGGAGACAGCAGCTGGAGCCATAAATTACCAGCCTAAGATAGAGCCAACACCTCCCTTGCCCACCCACTTACTGCCTGAACAATAACCACCGACTGGCAGCCGGGAAGAAAATCAACAGCTAATGACATAGAATTATACCCTACTTATATATAACATTTCACATGTATAATATGCAAAAATCATTCACAAGAGAGTTCTACTCAGAACTAATTACACCAATTACTCTGGAGTTCTGGCAGGCAACATTTTATGAGCCAAAATAGATATTGAAAAACCAATCTAATAGCAAAGATACTTGATACTATGTAACATTTCCCCATTAAAATGTCTAAAAACGACTAGACCTATGTTAGTGAGTTGTGTACTTACATTATCCCAAATGTTTCCAACAATGTTCAAACCCATAGAGAAATATGTCGTTTTATTCAAGGTAACAATGCGTTTCATTTTGTCGCTTGACAATGGCGTCATATCCCCTTTACCCCCTCCATTTGCTATAACTTCCGGGGAAATACGGGAAACACCAGAGGATACGTCAGAGAATGAGTAAGGGAGGAATACAATGTCACAGGATTATACTCTGTAACAGTAATACAGCATTTTTATATACATAATACAGCAAGACAATAACACCCATCCCACGCTACTTCACGACATCATCAAACTATGTCTTTTGTTATTGTTTTCATTGAGAGACCCCTAGCCGGCAAAAATTACATACTGTGCCTTTAAAGGAATAGTTCTACATTTTGGTAAATGTACATCTTCACTTTCTTGTATTTGGCTGTTGACTCGTGGGTTTGTCAGTCATATATAGTATGCCACTGCATGAACTAATGTCTGAATGGGCAGTTGGCAATGCAGTAAATTATGAATTTTTTACCTCTTTTAAGCTTTTTAAAAAAACATTTTACCTGCAATCAAGAATATCAAAAATATAAAATAATTTGAGATAGATATTAAATCATCTTAAAAAAATATAAATATATATATAAAAAAGTATAATTTGCTGCAGTTTGCAACATTTAATTTGGCAGACCAATGACAACAGTGAGTTAACAGACACAAACTAAGTCTGCATTCATGAATTAATGAGATTCGCAGTCAGTGTGGTCAACAGCCACCAAACGCCCCTCTGGACTCTGGAGTGTCTGTTTTTAATCTGTTCAGCAGGGCAGGGAGGGAGGTGTTCTCACTCTAATCAGAGATCAGTGGGGACTGCAGTTTCAGTATTGACCTGGAAACCAACCAGAACCAGATCTCTTCCTGGTGTGTCACAACACTGCTAGTGCTGCCCAATTATAACAGCCTCCAGGTTCTCCAGCAGCAAGGTGGGCTGTTTCATGTCTGATGGTGGATGGAACAGCATCCACCAATTTGCAGAGCTCAGGTCAATTGAAAATACTGTACATAGCCATTTCTTTTCAGATTTGGATTTGGAGTTAGTGGGAAGGATCGTTACAGCTTCTAGTCCTCACAGCTCCCACTGACTGTATGGTATACCTCTCTTTTGTAACCTTTCTGCTCTGCTGTTCAAAATGAACTCCACTCACCTCGGGGCTACAACACAGGTCTTGCTCAGCAGCACAAATGCACTCACCACCACGATTCACTAGCCGCCCTTCTATTGGCTATAAATCATCATTAGGCTACCAATAAAGAATGATATTAGAAGAATGACTGACTTTTCAGTGCACTGTAATGGAGCCAGAGTGGAGCAGTGGGTGGTGTCCCATTATCGCCCATATGAGATAATGTGTTGGAGATTTGTCATCTGGGATAGCTGTCCACATAGAAAATAATTGTAATGAATCATCTTAATTGTTTTGTCAGATTCACTGAAAAGAAACACAAACATGCCATATTTCTTTTCACCTGTTCATATTACATTTCAACTAAAGGACACAGTGGAGATGTTTTGGTTTGCAATAACCTCAATAAATATCACGTCTTCTGCCTTGAAGGGTTGAACATTGACATTAAAAAGTAACAAAGCACTAGTTAATGCACTGAGCATGCACACTAAAAACATCACAAAATGGAGAAGAGCTGAGTACCTACAGTATGAGAGTGCTGACTTCTCAGGGGAGAGTGCGATGTGCTGAATATCATTACATCCTGGCACAGTGAGCCTTATTTACTGTTTGCTGCATGCTGAAACAGCCTGCTCCCCATTATGGACCAAAACAACACTGAAATTGAAAATGTCAGGGATATTTTGGTGATTTTATTTAATTCTACATGCCAGCACAAAACAGGAGGACACTGAGAAGGTTAAGAACCCAGTCTGAACCTAATAAACTGAATGATAATACAGTTTTAATTGCCTGCATGAACAATTTGAGAATATATTCAGAGGTGAAATCAATCACTTGGTCGATTGACAGAAAATTAATCGCCAACAATTTTGATAATCGATTAATTAATAATAATAATAATAATAATAATAATAATAATAATAATAATATAATTAATAGAGTCATAATTTAAACAAAAATGCCAAAAATGATCTGACTCCAGCTTCTCAAATGTGAATATTTTCTGGTTTTCTTCATCTTTTCTGATAGTAAACTGAATATCTTTGGGTATATACAACTGTTTGTTGTATATAAATATATTTGATGTATGATGTAGAATTTATGCATAATGTGTATGAGGGATAAACATAAAAGCAAAAATGAATTTTGATCTTTTCACTTTTTCTTTAGTTCCCCCTAATACTTTTCCTACAGTCCCTTACAGTCATCGTCAAATGGCTGTTACATCTCCGAGTGCTGATGCTGCCAGCATCCATAAACCAGTTCAGCAGTGAGAACCATTCCCTGGTTGATGCGTGCCATTTAGCAACAAACTGAAAAGTGCATACAATGACCGCCTTGACCAGCTCTGTCATGCAGTAAAGGGCTAAGTGAAAGTAGGTGGTAGTTTCACATAGTGCTGCAACTGCTCTCTCTGCGGCTCTCTCTGCTGTATTTACTACACACCATATATTACCTCTTCAGTGACTTGGAGCCAGGACTGTAATCTCTGTGGCTGGAGGGGAAGGAGAAGAGGAGGCTAGTATAAAGGAATATATGGGAGGGAGGAGATGAAGAAGGGCGGTTGAGAGAGGGGGGGGGCATCGTAAGGGAAGAAAAGCTGGCAGGTGGAGAAAGGACAGAGGGAGAGGGTGGGAGGCTGGAAAGAGGAGTAAAGGAGATTAGAGAGAGCACAGGGGAGGGAGAAAAGAGTGTAGCGAGGAGGAGAGACAGCGGGAGAGAGCATAAGGAGTACAGTAGGAGGGAGGAGGGGAAGACGGAGCCCCCCATAGGGAAGCACTGTCTTGTGAGTCATCCACAAGCAGCTGGATCTGGGCACGTGTAAGGCAGCGACTCCCTCCTATGGTCTTACGGGATGTTAACAAAGAGAGGGTGATGAATGACTGCTCCTTGGATGAAGAGAGAAAATAAAGAAGAAAAAAAACATCTCAAGTCTGCCTGAATGAGGCTCTTTTGATGTGTAAGAACGTGATGAATGAGTTATACCATACACTACAGTTTCTACAGTCGTTTCTTGATACATGCAGAAAATCCTGAACATTTAACAATGAAGTGACAAATCTTCTCAGCAGATATTTTTCCAGTCGGCTGAGCATCGTGGAAAACCCCCGTTTCTAATGATGGTTTGTGGGAAGGAGAATTGCTCAAAAAATTATCGTAGTTCTTAGAAAGTCACAAAGCAACAGAACACATTTCTCAAAGTAATTGCCCTTTTTAATTTTTTTTTTGCTGGAGTTTGGTAGCTTTTACCTCTGTTCCCCCAAAACCTTCTTTTCTGTCTCCTCTCAAGTCAACAGAGATGATTTGTGACTGCTGTGCTCAGTCTCATCCCTCTTACTTACTGCTCATCTTTGTGTATTTACCCCCTCAAAAGATGCACAAACACATACATTGCCATACATGTGTATACCCCCCGCCACACACACACACACACACAAAGACACTGACAGAGGCAACAGAAATAGCAGTAGACTGTGAGCAAAAACCTAACAGCACTGCCTGCTGTGTGGGTGTGACACTGCTCAGCTTCATCGTTCCAACTCCCTGCGACACTTTGGGAAAGAGGGACTGAGAGAAATCACTACAAAGTGCAGAAACCAGTGACTTTCTTATCCCAGCCTGCTGAAAGACTTGCTCTGCTCTTCTGATATCACCTGTACTGAGCTCTGAGCTGGTGCTCGTCTCACAGCACACAGCTTCGCCAGAGAGGCGTTGTCTTTGAAGAACTGCTAAAAACTGACAGGCTCAGCATTCTGAGACATTAAAGTGGAAATGAAATAAGGAATAAGGTTTTCACTGAGGCCTGAGCTGAAAGGCCGCTCTGTTGCTCGGTGGTTTTGCCTCCAGGAAAGTCCTTGTTCCAGCTGTGTCAAGTCAAGTGGTCTGCCAAGCTGATACATTTGGTTTAACGTTGTCATCCTCTGCTTCAGACCGGTGGAGTCGAGGTGTGATGCTTTACTGGGGCGAGGACTCCTTCTGCATCATTGCTCGAAACCTCCAAAACCCAACCCTGTGGAATATTCATTAATTTGCATGTTTGCAATATTTTCTAACCCACCTTTCCAACTAAAAGCAAGACGAGAGGAATTGCCCCAGGTTACATTATTTTCAGGTTGATTTTCTATACAAGGCAGATTCATAATGGAGTTCACTAGGTGCTGCCCATGATGCTGAAAAGCCTGATGACTGTACAGAGTCCCAAGGAAGAGTACTTAGCTGTTAAGTATGGAGATCATTTTTAAGTAAAAGTAACAGTAGCTCCTCCTGCATTTCATTAATTTACTTAAGTAGAAGGACACAAGTACCAGCAGCAGAATCCACTTTAAGTATCAAAAATAAAAGTACTCATTAGGCAGCAGAATGGACCCGTGATTATCTTTACTGATGAATTCATATGTAAGCAGCATTTCATTGTTGTAATTGGCTACAAGGCCGACTGCTCAGGAACCATCCTCAGTTTCCCACCAAACTAAGTCCATTGCAACGCCAAGTGTTGCAGTTAAGAGTACTTAAAATATAGTTAGCTAGTGAGCAGAAACGTCTGAATTGATAGCTAAAAGAAATGGATAAATGGTCCAAATGTCCCGCTTGTGCCACTCCAAGTAGTTGTAATGGTATGAATGCAAACTAGATCGAACATACTATAAAAAAGACAAAAAGAGACCAAGTCTAAAAATTACAATTTCCTCTATAGATTCACATGGGCATCCATGGATTTATAACAGTCACTGTGTTTTCTCTGCGGTGAAATACTACTGAACAATTCTATAAAGGCCACCTCATATATCAATGAAGGGTACTTGAGCCTATCTGATAGGGCTGTGGGGGTGTGTTGGACAAAAACAGTTGGATACCACTGGTATTTCAAAGGCCAAAGTGCAAACTTTCAGCCTGAATTTTGAAAGTATTTTTCACCAATGACAGATGAAGACAAGGACATTCAGCTGGGGTTTTATTTATCACCGTGTCAAGTCATGTCAAGTGCAGTCACAGCTGAATCTGATACACTGAAATACAAAAAGGACAAAACGTGACCTCAACAAAAAGCTATCCAAAGGGTTCGGTGGCGTTTAAGGGTTTATATGAAACAATTCAAAATGTTAGTCAAATAAATCTGACAAAGGGGGTGTGGGACAGAATTGGCTGTATACCGTTCATCCACTATGACTGACATACCCACTCAACACTTAAACAATGCAGTCATTGTAACATCCAGACTCAGAGCACAAAGAAATTATGAACAAATCCTATTGCTGTCCTGCTCAAAGAGTGAGACTGTATCATACTACAGTAGCAGTGAATCTAGGACTCCCTGTGATTAAGTGCTTCAACACTCAGAACAGAAGTTTGGTGTGCTAACCTGTCATGTGCTTTCACTTTTTTATTTGTGGGTCTTGAGGGGAACCAATTTTTAGTCTCTAGTAACAGTTGAAGAATGTATTGAGTGCTCTTGCTGGAACAGAGCTATAAATTACACAGCTGGATCCTTCCCTTGTTCTTTACAGCGCAAGAAGAAAAGAGAAACACCCTAAAGCACCACACTGGGATCCTGGGTGAACTTTGTTGTAGGTAAAAGTGTAATCTATCACACGATACACGATCAGGTATCAGTTAATCTGATCAGCATCCTTAAAGGAAATATTAACTTGAAGGGAGAGTTGAGTGAATTGCAATGGTCGCCTCATTCTATGAGCAGCTTTACTCCTGGTAAAAGGGCCTTGCAGGTAGCATGATTTCCACTTTGAAGTAATGGTGTGTGTGAGGAATCCTTTACTTTAGCCATAATACCCTGCTGTGATGCTTGTAGGGGTATGTGACACTCCATTTCCTTTCATTTCCTGGCCTCACTGCCAGGGCTCCAGTCTCTCATAGTGTTGAAACAAAAAAAAAAAGAAAATGCATTTTTCCACCCAACTTATTCTTATTTTTTTATTTTTTACAATAGCATTTGGGGCTGCAGAGGGAAAAAAGCAGGCTTGTGAAAAATATGCAGGAATCTTAATGCAAATTCAGTCTCGGCCGTTGTCTCGTCCTGATTACAATTCAACCAATCTCAGGAGTACAAGAGTCTGTCCCCCTCTGCTGTCAAGAAAGATTGCAACTGACTATAATCTAAGCCACAACATCGGCACACTAAAACAATTCATTCTTGTGCTCCTTTAGTCCTGGAATCCAATTACCTGGAGTCCTTATAGAGCAGGTAATGTCCTGGTCATATGTAGGAAGGCGGGGCATCTCACTGGCTTTAACATCTGCCCCATGTGAGAACCCTGTGACACTCCTCCGTCATCATCAGTGGTGAAATCTAACTACTGTAAGCACATTTACTCAAGTACTGTACTTACATTTTGAGGTATTTGTACTTTACTTGAGTATTTTCTTTTCATGCCACTTTATCCTTCTACTCCACTACAATTCAGAGATAAATATTGTACTTTTTGACTCCACTACATTTATTTGACAGCTTTAGCTAACAGATTATTGACAAAATACAGTAATAATAGTAGTAATAATAATAATAATCTAATGATATATAGTATAACAGCCACATAGGACATTTTTCTGATTATGCTTTTACTTAAGTAACATTTTCAATGCAGGGCTTATTTGTAATTGAGTATATTTACAGTGTGGTATTAACACTTTTTCATAAGTAAAGGATCTGAATACTTCCTCCACCACTGGTCATCATCAGTATTTGCCTGTACACAGTCGCCTCTGAGCCTGTGGCTGATTATTAATCCCAGATCTCGCTCCTCCCACATGCAGGGAAACCCCACGCAGAAGCCAGTCATTAATCCTTTGTGAGCACAAGAGGAGACTCCTGTTGGAAGCTCATGTCAATCTGACAACCCACCGATGGTGACTTTATGATGTCTCAGCATGATGCCTGATGTTTCTGAACTTCACACAGATGCAACTTTTTGGGACGTGCTAGGATCACAGCTAAAAATGTTTATACAGCTAGATCGATTGTACTGTTTGTTTAGAGATATTACACAGCTCACGGTGAATGCTGTTCTGGGGAGGTGATGAGGAAAAGATGCATCACACAGCAAATGAGTGAGTCCTAGTGGGCCCTTAGCAAGGCTATTAAAGCTGAGAAAATAATGTATTCCAATGGAGTACCTTTTGTTCTTCAGTTTTCTTCCTATCTCCATGATTGGAGTATGGACTTGGTCATATTTCAATAGTGGATGGTGGATGTGGTTCTGTGTTGTTGTGACTCAGGGCACCAGAAAGCATGCAGACCTCCAAATTACCTTTCTATGGTGACTAAAATGAGTGACAGCCGGTCCTACTCTGTAGGCTGGTAGTGCAGCATGCATGCTTCAACATTGTGCTCATATAAACATGCAGTTTTTGTGTAAATGTAGAAAGACTTAAATGGGTCTGAGCTTGACTTTTACATTAAGAGCACAGCAGGCTTCTGGTAATTTTCAGACTGAAACATCCTTCTTCTGTACGTGCAAATTTCTGTCATATAACATTATTATTACCTTAATTTGCAATGTAATATTAATATAAAAACCGTTGAGGGACATTGGGATTTTGTTGAGAGCTGAGTCATTACTGCTCAGCATGCTGTTACCTACCAAATACACCTTCTTTTTTTTTTTTAACAGGAATCAGACATGCTGCAGAAACCTAACACCCTAATTAAATGGGAAGCAAGACAAAGTTTTTAACAAACTACTGCCATCTTAGGGGAGAATAACAGCATTGCAACAGGAAACAGCTGTGAATCCTTAGCTTACATGCTGTCTGTGCTATTATATGCTAGTATGTGGAACTCTTTATCAGGCTTAAAAAAGGGACACAACAGCATATTCATTTGCAAATAAAAGGGTTATTTATTGAGGAAACAATTCATACATAAGGAGCCTGTATGCAACATAAATATTACAGTTACACATATAAAAGTATGCAGTAATTAATCACAATAAGCATGGGTTTCGGATTAATACTCAAAATACAGCCAAAAGCATTATTTTTTCCACAACATAAAGGCAAAGTGTTGCTTCACAAGGTTTACAGGTCCATTAGTTATAGAATACTGTAGTCCAACAAGTAAGATTTGGGATTAACAATGTTAAATTCCCACAGACGGCAGCCGAGCTGCACACCGCTGGTTTATGTCAAAACATGTAAAAAGGATAATAGCAGCTACTTTTTGGAGTTGGTGGTCATGGGGAACAAAAGCAACAATGAAACACACATTAAGCTGTAGTACAATTCAATACACAAGCATGTAATTTAAGATAAGTAGCCCTCCCCTCTTAATATAACCAGTTACTAAATAAATGTCAGGGTGAAAGTATTTTGGAAGTTGCTGAGCAGTGTTTCACACTAATTTATCTGCAGTAGTGGACTAACAAAGATAGAACACTGCCACAGAATATATAAGAAAATACTTTACTTTAAACAATATCTTCTTAAATCTCAGACAGGCATACAGTTACATCCAAAGACAACCATAGGAAATATGAGTTTGTTTTTTCATTATTAAATACCAGTGTAACAACTTCCTCTTGACGCAAAACTGCAACCAAAATACAGATGAATCTTTAATACTGCTATTCTCAGTAAAAAAGAGAATTAACTGACACCAGTCTTGGGAAATTTCAAATTTAACCTTAAACAAAATAAAAGGCCATTACTCACATGCAGTGGAAATATATGAATTAAAGTTTAAGTGAAAAAGGCGGATCTGGTGTATGGCAACAACATGACTGCTTTTAAGCTTTTAGACGAAAACAGAACTAAGATTTTGTTCAACTCACTTTGCAGCAAAAATTCTCCATCCATCGATATTTCAAAACACTCCAAAATCCCCGGACTCTCATTTTCAACTGTTCAAGGATTAAGAACGAAAAAGCGACCAGTGTTTCAAGACAGTTGGTTTTCAAGGCAAAAGAAAACCAAACAACAAAAAAAACCCAAACAGTAATTAGCATGCTTGCCTATCTTGTGAAAATGTGACTTTAAAAATATAAATTACAGACTACTGTAAGCTGTTCCTCAGCCCCGTCAATCGTGTGCAATTCCTATACCCGTCAATAAAAGTCACTGATTATTTTTTTCCCATTACAACGAGAGAAAAGGGTTGTTTTTTAATTAGAAATGAGAATTTTTTTAACCACAGCAAGCTGCTCTGGGTTACACATCCAGGAGGCCAAGGCTTCTGTGAGGAAAGATGAGGGCAAATGTTAGTCAATTAGTGGTCCAGTCCAAAGACAAACTCCTGACCTTTTGATCACAAGCCTGCTTTTCTAAACTTCTGGCCACCCGCACAAAATGGAGGCAGCATGAGGAAAATTACATAATACGGATGGTACCAATGACAAAATAGTGAGTTTGCTGGAAGGTGCTTATCATAACATACACACACACACACACACACACAAAAAGGCAGCTGAAGCAAGGCAAAAACTTGAACGTCAGGTCACATTAGAGATGTCATCCTCCTTTGCACCATATAAAGGAGTGAGGGGAGACTGTAGCACAAAGCTCTGCTGCAGGGGCCCGCACGTCTTAAAGTCCTCCTCTGTGAAGGGGAGGACCATTAAAATTCTGTTTTCAAGCTCCTCCATATACGCCTGCTTCAGCTGAGTCAAGGAACTGGATGAAGCGCAGGATTCGTTATCGAGGCTCCTTTGCAATAATGTCACGCTGTCGTTCTGATCAGCTCCATGTCCATTGTGCTGACTCGTGTTATTGTCATTTGACATTATGTCGTCGTCCTGATGAATTCCAAGTCCACTATGCTGACTCATGCTATCACCGTCTGACAATGTGTGGTTGTTCTGAACATTTCCATGTCTGCTATGCTGACAACTGTAATTTTCAGTTGATGCTGTCTCATTGATTTTTTTGGCACTAGTTTCAAAAGGCCTTGTTGTGGTCCTGACAGGCTTCAAGCAGGCCTTGGTATTTCTCAGGATCTTCATTGGAGCAAAGTTGCTCTGTGTGAGTTGACTGAATGGCACCGACTCTGCCATCGCCATTTCTTCAGACACTGTCTTGACGATGTTGAGATGCCACATGTCTCCAGCCCCTGTTCTTTTTTCGTAAGTGGTGAGGTCCTTGCTCAGGTCAATAAGGATACAGTCAGATTCCCTTTCACTGCTTTCTGTGTCCATCTCTTCCTCAGAAGCATCCTGCTCCAGGCACTCTGCCTCCCAGGCTTCTTCGCATGACTTCCTGGATACCCTTACGGGAGACTCAAATACCACCCCCTTGGGAGAAAGAGGTTGGAAATGTCTGCGGCGAAGGCTGGTGTATGCCGATGAGTCGAGTTGGCTCTCAGGCTGTCTCAACATGTAGTGTCGGACTGACTCAGGCACCAGGATTTCATGGCGCTTTTTGCTGGGCAATAAGGCAGAGATGCTTCCAGGTACATAGTTTCCTACAATGGGTATAAGGGAAGTGGGTTTAAGTGCAGAGACAAAATCCTCTAGCTCTTGGTAAGAGGAGTGGTCGGAGTAGGGCACCACGTGGACGTTGGGGTGAGAGGAGACCACATGCCTGCTGGTGGGCAAGATGGCCAAAGTGGGTTGTTCTTTGTTCCACTGGTGCAAAGTGGCGGAGCAGATCTTCGACTGTTCCACAACTCGGATTCGACCGGCTCCTGGGTCAGTGGTGAAGACGTCGGGCAGCTCCAGGGCTTTGATGGTCTCCATCCTCTCAAAGCTCACCTCGATCCAGGTTTTAAACTCCATCGCCAAGTCCAACAGCAGGGACTCTTTACCCAGTGTATACAGGCCTGCAAGGCAGCGCAAGGTCACAGAGGGAAGTGAAGAGAGTACAGCTTTATGTAGGGAACGTGCCAGGAATTAAACTAAATAATAATAATTGCAATTTTTAAAACAAATCAAAACACAATACCAACTACTTAAATTCCCAAATCACTTGATGCTGCAATTATTAGCTGGATTCTTTTGTTGGGCTGTTAGCTTATTGTGACCCTTGATCACAATATCATTTTTCATTTCTGACAGTGGTGAGAACCTAAATGTACACCCTGCTGAGATGAGGAGAAAGTAGTTAAGGCGTGTTTAGAGAGGTCTATATAAAATTACCTATGACAACATTGTGGTTGGGGTGGCTGCGGATGATCTCTTTGATTTGTTGAGTGGCTCGCTGCCTGGACGGGAGGGTGCGGTTGGGGTCACAGTTGGTGTTGTCCAGGTACAGGATATCTATAGTGGCGTTGGTCCTCAAGCATGGCTCACGCAACATGGAGGGAATATATCTAAAGTCACCTGAAATTAAGAATGTGTCAACGCTGACCGTTACATCCTATGATTACGTAATCGATATAGTACCTGCACATATTTTTACATCATATGATACCAATTATGACATTGGAAAGCAAAAGGAAAAGAATTAGGAAAGATCAAAAGCACAAGCTTGACAAATATCTCCTACATAATAGAAGTAACAGATAAAGGGTTTTGCCCGTGCATTCAGACACTGACCAGTGTACAGTATAGAGCCAAAGTAGCCTTCGAAGAGAAACATGACAGCCCCTGGACAGTGGTTGGCGTCTATCAGTGTGACTGTCAGCCTCTCCTTGCCGATGTCATCCAGTGGCAGCAGGTATGGCTCACCCAGCTCTAAAGGATGGATCCATTGTTCTTTCACCTGAGCAGAAATAGGAATGATTAGCAGAAGATAACTTACTGAACGCACAAAAAAGGTTAATGCAGCAATATGTCTACAACCCTAATGATCCCAATTTTCCTCTGAAATACATTCATATTCATATATCTGCTCATTCTAATTAAAGAAAAAAACTCAGTGGAGCAATGAATGCAGATACTTCCATATGAGCATGAGGGGTTGATGAATGGTTTGATGAATGTGAAAATGATGATCATATGTTATGGCCCTCACAGTCACTAGATCTCAAGTCAACTGAACACCTATGGGATTTTGGAGACATGTTAGCGCCCCATTGGCTACAAAGCAAGGCACATGTGTGTCCACTTGCTCTAAAGAGCCTACACAGCTCCCATCCACATAAAACACTCAGTGAGAGAGCTGTCCTGCAGGAGGAAGAGAAATAGCATGTGAAATATTAACTGGGTGGTATTCTAATTTGAGTCCTGGTGCACATGTATGTTTATACTCGGTACATCCGGGCTTTTATGTGATTTCTCTCACCTGCAGTGTGAGTCTGAGCAGGGTGGCAGTGGTTGGTGAGCAGTAGATGGGCCGGTCGCTCCAGGTGGAGGTCAAACCCACCGTGTGGTCTTTGTGCATGTGGGACAGGAAAAATAGGCGTGCGCCGAGACACTTCCGCACATGCCAGAAGTCTACAGCCAGCGGGGTGTGCTGGATGACTTTCCCGTTGCTTGACATTGTCTACGGTTTCACTCGATATCGTACACCAGCGGTGTAGCAGGTAGGCTGATAAATGTCACAGTATCGGCTGTCGCCAGACTGACAATAACCGTTGTCTATTTTACTGCTAATTATTTAAGTTATTTAGCGACTCACAAACAAACCCACTGAAGTAACAGCTGTGCAAATTAGTTGAAAAGTTAAAGTTGTTTCACTGTACATGGTACAAGTAAAATACTGCCTTAATGCGGGTGATTTAACGCAGAGTTGGCAATAAAGAAAGACAAAACACTCTAGTGGTAAATAACGTTAGATGGAAGTCGTGACGTTTCTAACAACACAGTGTGGCTAGCTGTAGTTAGCATTATCCGGCTAAATAACGTTACTTGTTCCTTGGTGCTTCGACGCCATTATTATTGCGTTTTGAAAAGCTCCTGTCCAACTCTCGATATCACAAGCAGATGGCCGTTGTTACATTTTCACAGTTAGCAATGCTAATAGCAGTTCATGTCCCCCGCCATTTCTGCTTTCAATTTAACCCATGGATATGTTATGATTTGACCCGCTTCCTCTTCTTCTTCTTTCGGGGATGTCCTGTAGCTGGCATCCTGGTTGTTGTATTATGCTGCCACCTGTAGGTCGTACCATGGTGGCTCCCATGGGTGGTTGGCTTCTGACAGACAGAATGCCATGTCAAACTTATGTGATAGTAAATCAAAATTATAAATTGACATCAGGCTATTTTGACTTGCTGTAATTCAAAACTTTATAATAATTACTACTAATACTAAGGCAACACTATGAAATAAATATATTTGATAGAAATGTTCATTTATTTAATCATTTTTGACATAACACAATTATTTTTATTCCTAACTTTCCATTCTCCCTTTTTTCTGGCACAAATGGGCTTCCATATTTTTAAAATCTTGCTTAGCTTTACTTTAGATTTTGAATATCTGAGGGGCTCTAAAAACCACAGACCCACTAATGTCTTGGCAAGGAACAAGGAATATACAAAATGCTGTATGACTGGAAACAATAAAGCACAAGAGCAAAAAGCAGTGGACCCAAAATGGCACCTATAACCTTAGCACCCTGAAGTGGGGAACTCCCAAGTAAACTTTACAAGAAAAAAACACAGGAGATATTACTTACAATAGCCTAATCAGTGGAATCTGATTACCCATTCACATATAATGTCTTAATTTCTCTGGTTTGTAATTTAGAAAGAGTTGTTTTAGCTGTTTCAGATAACAGTAAAACAGAGTCATTTTTCTTAAATTACTAAAAGCCACTTTATTAAGATTTACTTTATGGATCCACAAAAAGGTTGTTCAGTTTAAAAAAAAAAAAAAAGTACAGTATACAGCATCTCCCTGAAATTGACTGGATTGTGTTCTACTCTCCAGAAGATGGCGCCAAGAGAGAGGAAAAAGTTCTTGTGACAATTAGATTTTTTTGTGAATTGGAAAATGAGTCTATAGGACATTTATTAGTAAGCTGCTCATATTATGAGACATTTGAAAGGATGGAGATTATTTGTCCAACAAATTCAGGAAAATCTACATGTTTCATGTTTATTTTAATTGATACTGTAAAGTATATACTTTTAATACACGGCAAAGCTCTACATTACACTATGATTTTTGTTTTTCAACCACAGGATGAGATAAAATGTGTCTTACATTGTTCTCACGTATATGGAAGCTTTTTTCCTTTTTTTTAGGGTTTATCTCAGGGGTTCTCAATCTTTTGTAACTTAAGGCCCACTTCTAAGTTTTCTGAGGACCACCTTCCCAAATAAATGAGATAAAAAAACAGAACATCCCAGGTGCTTTGTGTTTAAGTATCTCTGCAGCTTCAAAGGTTTTAGCCCCTCATTTGACAGAATTTCACCACATTCAACACACTGCTTTGCACTGCCTGCTATTATGAATCCAAATGTTATGTATTTCCTCACAACACACTTGGTAGCTTTTACTGGCGCAGTTTCATTTCAAAAACCGATCCAATTTGTGTCACTGCATCCGAAGGAACAGTGGCAGAACACGTTTGTCTCTGCCTGATGATGTGTCGTGGTTGGCGTGGTGATATTCAAATGTAAGGTGTCATTGAAATTTTGCATTTTAAGTTGACGTTCTTGTAATTATGTGAATCCTTGAGCACATTTGGATATAAAAATAACTAGCTTTGTAAATGATCAAAAAATGTTTTTTTTTTCTTTTAATCTAACCATTTGGCAGTACCACTGCCTCCCTGGCCCACTAGATGACGCTCTGAGGCCTACCATTGTGCTGTGGCCCACTGGTTGAGAATGGTTGGTTTATCTGATTGTGTTATTAAATGATGGATTGCTTCCTCTCTAAAACCTTGGCTGGCTTATCTGGCATGATGCTTTTATGAAAATATAAACCTGTATGTAATTGTCCTTAACATCCAACTGTTTGTAAATATTTTTTTCAATATACTAGGTGGGTGGTGGGGGTTACTAAATGGGGGCGTTGCTATGGTGACAGAGACCCATTGTAGCCCCCCCTTCCCCCTACGTTTGCACACTGCTCACTTTTCAGGATTATACCTGGGATTGCTGCACATTCCTTTCTTTATCACACAGCGTGTGTCCTCTCATCGTACCCTCAAGCACATTAATCATACTTTGCTTTACAGTTAATTAACTATCTTCCCGACATGCACGCACACACACACACACACACACACACACACACACACACACACCCAGTGGAAACAGTATGCTGGAGATGGAATACATTGTGCTGGTGATTAGCTGAACAGCAGTGGGTCGAGCCCAGTGAGGAAATCAGTGGAGCCCGTTACCATTCACATCTTATGCTTTGTGATAGGTTACACAGCTGGGTTCCCTTTTAGATTATTGCGCAGTGTATGGAGTCATTCATAAGTGTATAATGCTAAAGTTGATTGAGTAATGACACATAACCCCATAGTATTTTTAAATAATTCACCTTAGTTATGCTTAATTTTTAGTTGGTTTGAAGATAAAGTAACCACAATCACGCTTCAACACTTCCACAAATGATTAAACATCCTCATTAACACTCAAAATCTGAGTCCCAGCTCATGTTTTTACCTGTACATTATATATACAAAACCAAGGTGCTTTATATATTATACTCCAGAATGATAGGAATAAAAGCACAGTGATATGAATAGAAAACAGCAACACCATTTACATGCGTCAAGCCAAAGGCTGTTGAGGTCAGGAGGATGAGTTGTCTTTTCTGTCATGTTGTTGTGCAGAGAAAAGCAGTGAAAGTGCTGTCAGACAGCAGCAGTGATGCTACAAAGGCAGATGGCTGCACAGTCTGTGAGCTGCCACTCCCTGTTATTAACAGCAGTGCTTTAAATCCTCCATATACGCATTAATGAACTCGGTATGCCAATGTGACCTTTTTCCATTCTTCCTTCTATGCTATAGACTAGAACTACTTATAAGCACTTTGGGTATATCATTTTGTGATATTCTCAGCAGTTACATTAGTGACAAAGTGAAATTTGGTGACTCCCAAATTGTCCGTGAAATCCAAAAATTGTCCCACCTGAGGCTTCTCTTATCTCTGATGTCACTATTTATCGATCCCACATGAATAATGAGCAATGTGAACTATCCCCATTGCCTCCATTCATCTGAGTCAACAAATTTGTACAGTCAGAGGCAGTGGCAGCTTTATTTCTTAACCCCCCCCACCCACCCCCACCCTCACCCCCACCCTCACCCTCACCCCACCCCACATACTCCTGCAGAGATATTTATGGACATGTGGAGAAGACGAAGATGTCTCTCGGGGGCTAAGATCAAGTTGTCGGCCACATATTCTCATTTTGGCATGCACTCTCACTTATTCCGTCTGTCTTTCTCTGTTTATCTCTCTCTGCCACTCTCATGTTTACCCCACTCTCTCTCTCTCTGTAAGGTTATGTCTTTGTTTTGTTTTCTTGGCTTCATCCCTTTCCACTCTGTCATCCCCAATAAGGTTTTCATGATGTCTCTTTTTGTGCTCTTGCTGTTTGTCATTTGACGCGGCAGCACAAACACTCATACACACTCCCAGCACAGCAGCATGATTGCTGTCTAACCCTCTTTACAGCCTGTTCTTGGTGACCACCCTCTTTTCCACAATGCTGTAACACCTAGTGTCAGGGGTGGAGGAGCTGCGTTTTTAAAAATATACCGGGGTTTATGAGCGCCCAACTCATATGATTTGATTATCTCAGTTCATTAGACTTTCAGGAGTGGGTTGAGTGATGTGCATCCAGTCAGCCAGCTGAAAATCCCCCACGACCAGCGGAGGGCTACATTATGCATAGGAATGTGCTCATAGCTTGCTGTCATGCCAACGCTGCACACTGAGAGAAAAAGATGACTCTAATTGTCTTCCTGGAGGGCTCTTTTTGAATCCTCTTGGTAGGACACAGGCGCAGGCTGACGAGGAATGAAAGCTGTGGTGCCGTCCTAATAAGCATCAAAAGAGTTAAATAGGGCTGGAGACAGTCATTAATTCTCTCTTATCTGAGCCCTGGTCAATTTATCAACTGTATCAGTCTTTAATCAAAACAGACGTAACCTGTGCTCCTGAAGGGGAAAGTACACACATTGATAATATGAACTATGTGAAAATTGCACAAGAAACATGCTGTAATACCCTTTTGCTTAATTGATTGGTGGTGTCTTTGCTTAAATGTTTAAAAAATCCACACAAATAATTTTGTTGTGCACTGCCCCCACATGCACTGGACTAAATACTCAAGAGTGGTTGAAGGTCGGGGTGTATAAAGGTGATTCAAGCAATGTTTACTGCACTGACTCTGCAAATATGTTTCTTGTGCTGTACTGAATGTGTGTAATGTTGTGTGTAATAGTTAATTTCTCTCTGGCACAGCCATAACTAATATTCCTGCGCTGAGCAATAGGTAAAAGCTTTTTGGGCAAAAACCAAGAATTGGTTTTTTTTTTGCAGTTTTGCTGAAGCAGACAGATTTGTTGTTTTTTTCACGGAGAGTTCTTGTTGTTGTCCCACATGGCTAGCCCTGACAACAAGCTGACAACTCCTCACAAATGTGCTGTCAACATCCAGCTGTGTATCATTTCTTTTTCCACATGAGCCAGGAGGAATGTGATCATCCAGTGGTCAGATTTATATACATTTGCTACTGTGATAAAAGATTTTCAGTTGCTTCCATGCCAGTTCTGTTGACTCTCTTCCATTACTCCATCTACTCATGTAGATCAGGACATTTTACAGAAGTTGTTTGGCATTTAGATTTAATTGCCCCATGGATCCAAAGACGAAAGAGGAATTTAGCACTAAGAGGCTTTTTAGAAACTCTTTCCTCTCTACAACAAAGAACTAATATTGTAGGTGCATTACTGAAATGGCCCATAGATTGGATGATGGTCGGAAAATTGAAAATCTGCAGTAAAAGTATCAGTCACTTGGAAGAGAAACACTCCCATTCAGGCGTGAAAAAATATGTTTTCAAGTCTGCTAGCTACAGGCTCGAGCGACAAAATGGGTGAACATGGTAATAAAAAGGCTATATTAGAGCAAAGTATGAATCCACTGTGCTTATGGCAAGTCTTCATGTGAGTAAGGGGGCTACGTCAAAGAAAACCAAGACCACTGTTCATATTTTATCTAATTCCAATTGAGCGAATGTGGCTTGTGCTTTTACTCTTAACAGATTTCACAGATCTAAAGAAGTGGTTATTCGTGCCAGTGGTACCCTGTACATTAAACCGTAATAAAAGACATGATGAATAATTGCTAAAGGCTGAAAAGAAACTGTACTCAATATAGCAATATGCTTTAGTGCATCAATGTGCATGACAAATTATGCGTAAACTATGTTTAAACTATGTTTGTGTAAAGCAAAGTGCTCCTAATGTGCATAATGCGCTTATGGAACAGGACTGCAAAGATCTGCATTTACTGAAGAACTGTCTCCCCAACACTGTTACAGCACTCGTGAGGCTGCAAGAAAACTTAACTGTGGCTGCTTCCCTTCTCGTTTCACACATTCCCTGTAATATTGCCCGATGGGAGTAGGTAGGAGAAATGTTCTGCCGTTATCGTGGGTGACTGCGGAGGCGTGGTGTGGTTGTTGGTTAGTTTCTGACAGCAGCTTTGAAGGGGTTGGCACTAAGCAGCTGCAGAAAAATGGGGGTAACTCTGTTACAGTCTGGCCGGTAAAGCAGACAAATGTCAGAACAACGCTTTACACTGCTGCTAATGAGGCACTAGGACACACACACACACACACACACACACACACACACACACACACACAGTGGCCTGAAGCCCAGTGTGAGTGTATTAAGTTGATTTGAGTATTGCCTGTGAGTCTACAGTTTATTAACAGGGCAAAACTGCAGGTTGGTGAAACGCCAGGTATCAGCATGTCAGTCTGTGCATGGCTGTGGGTAACAACTCCTCATTAGATGGCTCATTATAAACTCTATGTGGCAATACAGCCATTCTAACGGATACTCCCATGTACCCGCAACTACAGATTGGTTTGCAGTAAATTAAACAGTAGCTGTATTCACGTGGGACTGCAAGACAATCAATGCACTGTCTGCAGTATTAATTTAGTGTATAAAAGTAGGTACAAGATCATTTGTATTTCATATATAATCAATGAAAGAACACTTTACAGCAACAACAAGCAGTGAAGGCACAGGATGTTTAATTTGTCACCTGGCCTGTTAGGCTCTGGAGATTCACAGCCTTTTATTCCAGATGTCCTGCCACTGCAATCATCATGACCTTTGTCTGCGGGGTTTGCAATCACTTAAAAGCAAAGCAAAGTTAAGTCAGTCGATATCAAATATGAGATCAGTACCACTCCGTTTAACAGCAGTTTAACTCTTATCTCCCCCGCAGGATTAGGCAGCTGAGTATATTGGTGCAGAAAGACAGAGAAAGAGAACAAGTGAGCAAGTCAGTTATGGGTTAAGTGAGAGTAGGTTTCATGTACTCCGTCTCAGTTGAACAATAGATTTGAAAATATAAGTTTAATAGTGTCTTCAGTCAAAGTATGAATGTTGGCAAGTGTCACCACATTAGTGCTGCAGCTCTTTTGGCTTCTTAGAGGATGAGTGGTTGTTTTTTTGGGGTGATATGAGGCTGAAGGCAAACAAAAAATGAGTTATGGCAGGGTTTTCAGCACAGAAATAAGATGATACTTCTGCATTTCTCAGTTGGCTTTCTGGCTAACCCACTTTTTTGTTATGCTTTAGTTACCATTTACACAATTGGAGTGGATTCACACAGTGCAATAGAAACTGGTTGAAATTATTCATGCAGCTCCAGTTGGGCTGACATAAACAACACTTTTATGGCATCGCTCCCCGTCTTTTTTCCCAGGATGCTTCTATTCTTGCTCTCTTTGTTTTAGATGCCTGTGTTGTCTTTTCCAACCGCAACCCTTTTCATCTGGTTTCACAGGTTTCTTGGTTCTTAGACCACAGTTGTTGTTTTTTAATATTACCACATCCTGATATATACAATAACTTTTAATTTCTCATCATGATAGCAGTAGCACTAACTGATAAGAAAACAGTGTGTTCCTGCCTTGTGTGTTTCAGATATGCACAAACAGAGGTTGACACAGTGTGATTATATTAAAGAGGAACTCAAAACACGTTATTTTCTGTATATCCACAGTACTTTGATTGGTAAATCCGAAGAACTGTGTGAATATACTGTGTGTGTCTATATATATGTATATATATATATATATATATATTGTTCTGAGTATTACATTTTAGCACAACATACTGTATGTACCTTAATATTTGATTAGCTGTTGAATTTTGTTTGTTTGATTTATTCCCTTTTAAATCTGCTGAAAATAGTGTTGGCAAAACTTGAAGTGAAGTGCCCATAGTTGACAAAATTTGCATTGATTTGAAAGAGCCAGATGTGTGCACATAAAAAAAGAAAGAAAAATGCTCAGGTAAACATCCTAGAGTGCTTCTAGCACAGAGAGGGGAGTGAATGAAAAATGCTTTTTTATCTCATCTCGCTCTCTCTTCCTGTGCCTCAGCCACATGCCAATATTTAATGCTTATGGATAGCCTGCTCAGCATCAATTACAGCCAGTGTAAACTGAGGTGAATCAGTGCACATGTTGGGCTTCCATGGAGGACTGAGACAGCTGATACAACAGTTTTAAAGGTCATGCAGGCAGGTCTTCATCTGACACAGACAGGGGCAGGGAAGATATATTGGAGTGGGCTGCAGCGCCCATGTAGAAATATTGGACACAATAATGTACATGACTACAGTGAACCTGTTAGCCCCAAACCTACAGAATCAGATATATATTGAGTGACCATTTTATTTATAATAAATGCAATTCAATACAATAGCACTGCATTATATTCTATTTTTTGTGGAGTTTATAATGTTCAGTCTTTGTTGAGACTGTGTGCAGAGACGTGATGACTCTTTGGTCATTTTTAAAGCGTGAGTTGTTGGTGGTGTTGTTCTGGACTGCACTGAATTTAAAGGTGTTTCCAATTAATTTAATGTTCATTGTCACTGACCAATGCCACATACCACAGCATTTATAGCCCAAGCTAATTTGCAACGCCCGTCTACTGTTCTGTCCCCCTCGTCCACTCCTATATAAACAGGGGTGGACAAAACATTAAAAACGTCTTTAAATATAATGCAGTTCAATACAACACAACACCAAATGGCTATAGCGGTGAATCAACTCCTTTCTGACATGTTATCAACAAAAGTGGAACATTATAAACTTCACAAACAAAGTTTGTTATTGCATTAGACTGTGTATTGAATAATCTGGTAAATGAAATTACTATTTTTACTCCGCCATGAAGCAAATTGCCTTACCTTGGATGAATAAGAAGACTGCAGACATTAACCTCTGCAGTCTAAATGCACAGAGCTGCACATTTATACAGAAGAGTGATCTCCAATAATGAGGCTAAACAGCAAGTCTTCATTTGTCTTCATTACCTCTTGTCTGGTTTAACAGACTTCAACGACTGAATTTAGTTAAATAAGTTAAATATCCACTGAGGCGGTGCGGCATTAGCAGTGCGATAGCATGACAGCAAACCACACAGGTTACATAAAAGGTGAAGCTTCACACACTTGTACAGCAGCTCCAGTACATTTATTTATTAGGATAAGAGCCCAACAATTTGACAAGGCTTACTCTGTCAGAGTTTAAAAATGGCAAATCAAAGGTCATATATGTAGGGGTTGCAATTAACCATTCAAGACATTAAGTTTAAGATAAAAAATATTGTATGTAGAATTATATAATAGACACATGAAATGAAGAAACAGGATAGTAGATTGAAGAAGTGATCACAAATAAATACATAGAAAACACTTTAACAGCAGGCAAGGAAAAGAAGCTTCTTCAAAGACCCATTCAAAATTCAGAAAAAAGGGGCATGAAACATTTTATTGAAACAAAGTAAAGGAGGGACCGTAAAGTCATCATCAAATTAGCTACTTAAACCTCAGTGGGTTTTTAGAGCTTTTTTGTTGAAAACAGCAGCCACCTACAATGGAAATAATGCAGAGAGAGCGGTAAGTGTAAACCAAAATGGTGAAGTTGTGAGCCGGAAAATCAAAACAATGAGCTGAAAGACGCTAAAATGCTCTGTAGAGCTGAGGGGAACTGCTGAGTCTGGTGATAAGTCTCCGTGGGGTTGTCTCTGTGAGCAACCCCTTTTACATACAAGTAGTCATTCATTGTTAATACCAGTTTCAAAATATTGATCATAGCCCCATTATTATTTATTCAACAGACCACACAGGCCATTGCTGGTAGGACATGAATTATGTTGTGTTATAAAACACTGCTCTTGCCTTATATTAACCCTGCTCAGGCACAGTAGCATCCCAATTCTAGTTCATACAGTAGGAAGCATTTCATTCTTTACATCTTGCTGCACGAGGAAGGAAACAGATTTCCATACTCCACTGAGATCGAAATGATTTGGATCCACATTTCTCTCTCTCCATCTGTTGTGTCAGCTGACCCTTTAGGTAAACACTCTGTCAGTTTGGTGGTCTTTTATGTTTCATCTCATGTACAGGGAGTGAAATATACCTTCAGAAGCCCCCAGAGAGTTGAGGCCTTACACAGGGCTCAAAGTATTAACAAAAGATGTTTGCTATTCACCGGGGAGTGCAGCAAAGAGCAGCTAGATTACAGAAATAGCAGTCAGTGCGCTTTGGAGCTCACTTCATTGGAGCTCACTTCATTGGAGCTCACTTCATTGGAGCTAACAGAGCACTTGCTCTTGACTTTTTAAAGTGCTATCCCAAAATAGACAGGTTATGATAAATTAATTGACTGCTTTGATTTTGCTTCTGTCAAATATGAAACATTCTCAGGAGTGATGACAGACGAAGTCGGGCGCACAGCTCAATCATTTACCAGACCATGGCGCTCAGTGTCAGCAGAAGAAACAGTTCAGATCTGAGTGAATGTTTTTTCTATTGTAGATGGAGAGACAAAGTCAAAATATCATAAATACATTTTCCAAGCTGATTCTCTTTTCCAGTGTGCAGCATTTTTTTAAACAGAGAAATAAGCAGCCAATCTCAATCTGTTGCCAGTGCATCTGTGTTAGCTGCATCTATCTCACTGTCAGCAGACAGCAGCGCTCTCATTACCATTTTATGAGGCCCAGTTGGCAGAAAGTGTTTGGGCGAGTGCTGTACGCCTCAAACTCTGTTGAAGTGAATTAACTTAAAACAGGATTCAGACATTTGCCCAAGATATTTTTAGTATCTTCTCAGACTGTGACTGCAGGGACTGAATGTCCAGAGCTCACACAGTAAAATCTGTGCTGGGACCTTTCCTGCAGAGCTGATAACAGCTCAGGATCAAGAAGCTGGAATCTGTAGATTGTTTGAGTTTTACTTTTAAAGCACTTCTCCTCTCAGGTACATCAATTTTAGGTGAGCCAAACCTTCCAACATTCACAACACCTATTTCCCTATCAAGATATCATCAAGGCAAAAAAGATCTTGAAAGTTTCAATTGATTGCATCAGGAAAAATCAATACAAGTGTGAAACTGAAGCCCATTTAAATGCAGCAGCTCAGTATTCCTCCCTGATAAAACTAAATTACTTGAAGGAACAATATTTCTTAATAAGACAACTAACAAGTCCTGGTGTGCTGCGATGCTGCGTAGCCTGTTATAATCTTGCTCAGTATCAGGTTGTAGCTGAGAGCCTTTATTATCATGTTGTTTACTTGGATGAATTACTTACACCAGTGAGACAGCTCATGCCAGTGCTATTCTTTACAAATCATCAGCAGCTTTCAGTGTATCATATACTGGGAGATGTGCTTGTTCATCTTGCAGAAAAAGATAAGCCCACTGAACAGAGAGGGAAAGACGGGGGGGAAATTATTGCTGGAAAACTCAGCACCTCAGCACTTTTACATGGCTGTTAACCTTATCTCTGAATCCAAGAATGTCGGGGGATTGTTTGACACTCTCTGAGCCAGTTATGCAGACAGACAGAGGTCAAGAGTTGTGTGGAAACATGCGTAATAGAAAGCGCTTTAGGAAGAGGCTACTCAAATATGACCTGATCACTGATTGTCAAGTGTGGAGCGGGAATCCCTCAGATCTTCACCTACATAATCTCTTTCAGACAAGTTATTCCACACATGTTCTCTAAGATTATTCTACGCTCACACCATATGATTTATTACAGGGTGCTCATGCAATTAATGTCACAGATAGGCGAATCCACAAGGGAGGACTGCAATTGTTTTTAATCAGAAATCTGCCTTCGCTTTAATGTTTTCCTTAAGGACAGAATTTCTCATTGTGACTAAGAGCGGTGAGATAGCAGAAACACTTAGGTCTGCAAAAAACTGACTACTGGGTTTTTTTTTTTCATTCCTTTTGGTACTCCTTTCTTTTTTTTTTTCTATTACTTTGTTGTCTTTCAGCTACATTAATTCAGTGACTTATTCAGTTTGTTTTAATTTGAGCTCTGCAGTTGACAGTTTCACTCAGAGTGGAAGGTGCACTCCAGTCTCTCTACAACCTTGAATATCCTTTTTATTTTGGTGCGTCAGATTCTTACACTGAAGAGACGCTGACCTGCCAGCTATTGATTGCAGCAATGAGAGATGCAATCCAATATTCAGTACCCTCCTACTGTCATGCCAGGCTGCCATGTTGACAGTAGACTATTTCGAGAGCAGCGTGAGTGGGCATTCATTATTCATGTGATCAAGAGCACTCGCTGTATGTATGCATTTTATGTATATAGATTTTTCATGTTGTATGTGTTGGATTTTGTAAAGAAATGGAAAGTATATTACTACACACTTCAAACTACTTCTTACTTTCTCTTGCTAATCTGCTAACTGTGTGTGCTCCTCCTGCAGCACACTTTCAATACACTGCACTAATTTTTAAGTACAGAAACTTTTCAGACCTTCTCTGCAGCTACTGGTGACCTCATTCACCAGTGGATAACCCGCAGAGGTGAAAAGAGCTGCAGAATGAGGCGGTGACATGCCATCAGATGTCTCCCTGCCTCTAGAGAGAGAGCGACGGTTTTGTAACACACGGTTCCTCCCGGTTAGTGAGAAACTCTCCTCAGAGCAAGCCAGGTGACTCTCTGTTGTTAGTGATGGAGCCGAGACAGGAAACGGTCCTGTATTATCGCAGTATGTGGAGAATACTGCGACTCATTACACCTGCCGCCATGTCAGGGTTGAAAATGTTTGCACGCACCATTTAACACCTATTAGCGAGTGACATGACATGATGGGCAAAGGATGGCAAGGAGGAAATTAAAACACACAACACACATATTCAGACACATTATAATACAATATGCAATACAATTTGAAAATCGAAAACCCTCCAAAGGTGCGGGGAGTAAATTCCACCATCACCAGTAAATCGGCATTTCTATGATGGCATGTCAAGGATTAGCTGTCAGATTCATGTGTCATCCCTGATTGTATTCTGGTTGAAATGGCTTTTAGCCTCCTGTTGAGAGCACCCCAGAGCTTTACATTACAGTCCTCTTCTAATTGACAACGCCCTCGTGTCAGCGTGAGCATAATGCTTACCCTGCGTGGCAGCAGCTGGTGAAATATAAAACAGGCTTACAAAAGTGCACAACTGTGTGTCTGTGGGTGTGGGAGGCGGGGCACTGTATGTAGTATTTGTGCAGAAATGAAAAGATGATGGGTCAGTGATTTGGAGATCTGAAGTAGAAACATTTGAGAAACATATAGCTGAACAGGTGAAGCGAGAAAATAAGTTATACGGTGCATGTGAGAGACAGAGGAAAGAAAAAAGGAGAGCCAAGGTTAAAAAATAAAGAGGATGGGGAATGCAATAGTGTGATAAAAAGAGACTGTACCACTGGATGACAAGAGAAATCTCCACCGTGCTGAATCTTAAATTCAACTGGCTGGCTGTCAGCACAGGGCTGCCTTGACTTGAAGGCAGGCGTGACCTGTGATTGGTCTCGGTGGGAGCGAGGGGTTGAGATTGAGGCTGTGCCCAAGGCCACGAAATGCCTCAGCAAAAGACAGACCCTCTGTTCGAGCAGAACGGAGAGTGATAGAAAAAGATAGTGTGAGTGGCGATAGAGGGAGAGAAGGATAAAATATTCATTCCAAACCCACCTCTTTCCACTGAGATACAGAGCTTCGTTTTTAAAAAGAGCTCTCTCGCTCTCTCACTTTCTCTCTCTCAAGAAGTTTTCCATTAAGGGAACTTGCACTTTCATTTGTCCAGGTCATCTATAATTTAGCAGGTTTGTCCCGTTGGTGTGCTCTCTCCGGTTTCTTTGTCTGTTGTACAACCTGTTGATTTGATTTTTAGATCAGGTGTTCCCTCAAGTGCTCTGTAGTGGATTTGACTCAATTTGACCTTTGGGTATCGAAGTCAAACCTCTGTGTTAAACAGGAGAGGATTAGATTCTTCAAGATGGATTAAAATGTTTCCTGGAAATCTATGAAGTGGAAATGGAAAACAATCATTTCTGACTGACCAAAATCTGTATCAAAATATGTGCTTAATTAGGAATGCATCTGTAAAATAGTGAAAGAGGCAGGTGAATCCTTTACCTCTTCCACACTGAAGCAACAACCTAATCCATGTTCACCCTTGATGTGAATGTCAATACAGGTTACGGTGGATTCACAGCTGTGCTCACGGTTTAACGGGTTAAATTTTAAATACTGCTTGGCTTTGGTATGAAAGACTGAACACAGCTTATTTTATGCAGAATGAGTTTACATCCAGCCTATAAGCAATTAATTCTGCTCTGCATGGTTGCTGCCATGTTTCCAACAAGTCCTCCAAATGAAACGACAAAACACACTGTTTGTAATTTCCCTCCAGGGCGACACATAAGCTTTTTCTGATCTGATGTCCCTATCGGCAGGAGAATACCATTTGTCACTGCCTTCCAAAACCGTTCCATCACAGTTTTTCTGATCTGACACTGCTGTGGCTGAGGTTTGGCCAGGTTAAGGCACAAAAACAACGTAGTTAAGGAACGAGTGTGGTCATGGTAACAGCATGACTACAACATGAATCTACAGCCACGCTAGCAGATCTGTGAGGCCTGCCTCAGTGACTTTGCTAACATGCTGATGTTTAGCAGGTATAATGTTTACCATATTCACCATCTTAGTTTAGCGTGTCAGCATGCTAAGATTTGCTAATTAGCACTAAACACAATATAATTAGCACTAAACACAGCTAAGGTTGATGGGAATGTCATTCGTGTTGCAGGTGTTTGGTCATAAACCAAAGTCATCAAACAAATAATTTAAATTTGACCTGATGACCTGGTGCTAGATGAAAAGTAAGGGGATGACCAAAATTATTACAATTCATCCTGTGGGGGACATTAATGTGTGTTTTATGGCAATCCATCCAACATTTTTTTTAAAACTAACTTAAAATAACAGCATTAACTCTCAGTACATAACGGGAACGGTCTCCCATGTTAAAGTCCCGTCCAACTACCCTGACTCCTCACTCTGTGGACTGTTTTTGGGAGTTAACATGGGGTTAAACCTGTGTTCACTTTTCATGTCACTGGGTTTGTTTGTGATATGTTATTTACTGTATGTAATCAGTATGCACAGGAGAATGATCCTGATGTCTTGCCCTTGGGTAAGGACCCGGACTCTTCAGTACATCCTTTAAAGAAAATAGATGGAAGACCTTGACAATGGCATGTATTATTCATACACATTTACAACAAGGTAATGAAGAGCAGCAAAGCTTCTGACTCACTGGTTTCCAACTCATTTTAGAAGTGACTTCAAGATTTTAATAACATCACATCAAAGAAAAAAGGCTTGTACCGCTCAATGTATATATGTCACTATAGTATGAACAAAGATCCATAGAGAAAGCTTTTCTGACTGTTCCTAGGTGTAGAATGAAGATAAAATGTACTAAGTCTGTGATTGAGGGGGCCAGTTCAAGCCAGCAGAGTCTTTATCTTGATGAAAGTACTCTGGCACTTAATATTTCATTGTCCACAGTGGTATTGCATAGGTGAAGATGGTATTTTACAGGATTTATTTATTTATTCTTTACTGATTTGACAGGCTTTATGATGTTTTATTCGCACATTTATAGTGAGACAAGGAGACGTCATGTGTTTCCAGCATTTCTGTGGCCAGTGAATATAATATTTCTCCTTGTCTAATAATTGAAATTATTACATATTACGTAACACAAAGTCTCAGGTTGCAGCTGCAGCTTTTGTGTGTTCAGTTGTGTCGGGCAGAATCAGTTCTTGCGCATGAATATGCTAATAGAGGAGGAATGTGCCACTGGCTGTTTCATAGTCTTGTAACACCTCAGCTTTAGGAACACTGAGTCAGTCAGCAGTTTGTCCTCTGCCAGCGTTGACAGTGATTGGTTTCGAGTCCAGATCTTTGTGGTGACTGATAAACTCTCTCTCTCCATCTCTGTGCAACGAAACATGAGTGCTTTAATAACCACCGGAAAAACATCTGTCAGTTGAAGGAAATGTCAATGTAATTTGCATTTACTGACAAATTCAGCACTTTTTATCCCAGAGGCCAATAGTCCTCATATTCCCATTTCCACCACCATTGCGAGCACGGCAGTACATAGACATCTTCATGTGCATAATACCACACACAAACGTACAACTTAGAATTATACAGAATTTCCTCGCTCATTAACTCATTTATTTGTTTATTGTCTCAACTAATTAATTATTTATTTACTGATTTACTGTTTTGCTTGCATACTTATTTATCTGTCTTCTGTTATATATTATTCATCTCTTAACCCCTTCCATAACTAACGATTCCCCAGAATGGGGCGACACCTCTGACTGGGCCCTCATGGCTGAGGGGGGGTTTGGGGGAATGGACTAGTTTAGGACAGCATGGTGGGAGAGGGCCTGATTGCCAAGTCCCCTTCCAGGTAGAAAGTTGCTCCTCAGCTCCCATCCCTACAGGAGGGGGCCTGTAGGGATGGGAGCTCCTGCGGGTCTGGCAGGAGAAAGCAAAGGAAGCAAGAACAAAGGAGGAAGGGAAAAAAGCAAATCAAAACAAAATAAAACCATAAATAAATTGATAAAAGAAAGGCAGAATAAATTAGAAATGTATAAATAAATTTAAAATAAAACTCTTCTCTGACCTCCCAGGGACCTGACCAGAGATATCGCCTAGGAGCCTTTTTTTTTGTCTTTTTCTTTCTTTCTTTTTCAGCTCCTTCTCTCTCTCTCTTTATCTTCCCCCTATATCCTTACACACATAACTTCCATACACCTACTCTCATGCTTAGTACAATAAGAAAATCTAAATGTATTTTTTCAGTTTTACTCTGGTACCTCCTGTTAATTACTTACACTTATCTGTATTTCTATTCTTTTTTGTTGTTGTTTCTCTGTCCTGCCTTGTCATATCTCGTATGTGTCTTCCTGTTAATCACTTGTGTTGCATTATTGATACACACACACATACACACACACACACACACACACACACACACACACACACACACACACACACACACACACACAAAAACAGTCCTCATATCTCCACTGGCATCTTATTCCTACACCCACAGCCATCTGGTCCTTAATGGGCCTATATACACCTACAAATAGGAGGTCTTGATACCAGAGGACCACCCCTCCTTTTCACTTTATTTATTTTCAGTGTGATGTTCAGTGTTATTCAGTCTCTCCACTGCTGTGTGAATCGACTTAGATTGCCCATGCGTAAATCATTTAAGTTGTTTGCAGCCATGGTCCAGATGCCTGGGTTAACAGCATTTGGGGCAAATGAGGGGAAAAATGCTCACTGAGTGGTTTTGTGAAAGCAGTCTTATTTGTTTTTCTAGGTGTTTACCTCTCCTGCCCCTTTCCACCAAAAAACTAAAACATTCAGCTTGACTTGACCACAATTAGTAAGAGTTTAATGTGTGTGTTTGTGTGAGTTTTGAGTCTGATATGATGATATCACTAAACACAGCAAATGTTCACTCCACTGAAAATTTTAAAACGCATTAATTCCTGCATTGATAACCGTTGCCATAGAAACAAACATGAATTCCCATATGGAGGGAGCTGGATGGTGGAGGGCGTATACATCAGTGCATGAGGAATGCATTTGGCTCCGAACAAAGCTTTTAATCAAGAGCTGTTGCATGGCTGTCACATGTACTGTAAGGGTCACCGGGTCAGGGAGCAATCAGAGAGAATTTCTTATGAACATGCAAAGCCATGAAGCAATCTGCACATGGAAATAGTACATAAAACACATACTGTATGTATACTGTAACCTCTGAGTGGGGGGAGCACAGTCATATCAATCTATCCTGGTGTCACTGGTTGGTAAATATTCATGGTTGGAGGATGGTGATATCTAACAGAACTACGCCCCAATTTGTGAACAAATCAGCCAGAATCAATATCAGTCAAGAGTCAGAAATACTTGATGATGGATGAATGGATTGGTTGAAAGGATGGATGGAAAGATGGTTGGATGACAAGTAAGTCAAAATTGAACTCAACATCAGTGAAATGAGTGCCAAGATAAAAGATGACCGACTACATGATTGTTTACATCCTAATCTCCAAAATGGCACTCTGGTCTCTTAAATTAAAACTCATTAATCGCCAATCTCCACCATTAAACTGCTCCGTGATTTAAAAGCTCATGAAAACCTGCTTACATTAAATCACTCAAAGCTAAACCCAGTTAAGCCTATTCCAGTTGAAAGATGCAGGGCACGGTGCACTACACTGATGATTGCCTTGATAATTTAATCATGACAATTCAAATGACAGACAAAAAAGCTGCCTGTACTCATTCTCTTCTGAATGTTAATAATGCATCCTCATATTTCACTGGGATTTTATCCCCTCGCCCAGTGACAGAAGCGCTCCCGTTGCAGAACTCTTTTTACTGCCCGTCGTGTTACCAGCATCCACACACAAACAAGAATAATGCATTTCACATTGCTCCAATTATTTCCTGTCTTAGCTCCAATATCGAGCCCTCCCATTTGTGTAAACACACACACACCATTCTCCAAATGGTGCTTTATAATCCCAGATCTGCCAACAATTTCCTTCATTTGCCAAATTGCTCTCAAATAGAAATGGCAAGTGGCCATAGAGTGCAGGGATTTATCTCAATAATAAACTATCAGGCCTCGGCTCATGCCTTAGATGGTTTGAAAGAACCTCAGGGTGACAAGAGGCAGAGGACCCTTTTAAAATAATTTGCAGTTTCTCTTTCAGGGAGTGCAAAGAGGGTGAACATGCTATAAAACAATGACAGGGAAGAAGTGTGTCTTTGGGTAAAACAATTTGTACAAACCTCTCCTCCCTCCTTCTTTCAGACTCAAGTGGTTGTTTGTGTTCAAGTATTACAGATAATACATTCCCCCCCCCACAGGCTATCCAATTTTAATAGAGAGGCAAAAGGGAGTATTGGTTTCTGAAGTGCCCTCATGTAAACGGTGACTGCCAAGCTGAGCTAAAATTCTGGGTATCATTTAGTGTGACCAACAGACAATCTAACCATGCAGCTATTTTTATATCCTCCAGTTTTATCTGGATAACAGGAACAGCAAAACAAGACAGGCAGGCTGCTTTTTGCACAAAACGCAGTGTCTTATTCATAGAGATTTCTCATTGTTGGAGGCAGTATAAAGGTAAGAAGATGCTGTCTTGCTGTGGGTGTTTACAACATGTGCTGGATATTTCAAAAGCTTCAGAGGACCCACATAACGCCCTTTTACATATCTACCGCTTTGTGTTTTAGTCAGGGGATTCTTACGACTGAGAGGTGGTGAACAGGAAAAATGCAGCAGCAAGCCATGCAGGCTTGCATGCGATGTGAATGTAGCACACATGCATTGAAGCAAAAGTATCCTGCCTCATTTTTTCTGTGGGAGCAGCAGATGTTGGCCTTAAGGTTGGTCTTCTATACACCAACAAATCCCCAGATGTTGTTGTTGGTGGGCTTTGTTTTATGGAGACTGATCAATATATCTTCCTCATGCACAGCTGTGTGACAAATATAGTAAAGAACAATTAAATAGCACACATGCCATCTCCACACACACACAATTGATGGGGAATTTGGGGATTGTACATAGTATGGAAAGGGGGAAAGGAGTAATCATTTCAAGATATTGATGCACAGAAGCCAAGGAAAAATAATCCTCCAATTTCTACAATCACCTGTTTGTTGACAGAATAGTTATTGAAGGGTAAATATTGTAACTTGATGGCTAACTGGTCAGGAAATACAGTCATTAAAATACAGGAAAGTTTGGCCTAATTGTAGCGCTAAACAAAAGGTCACAGGGCCGTCAAAGTCGCTAGGCGTTTTTCCGTTTGATAGTGTGAACAATCATGTCATGTATGTGCAGTAGTTATTTTGGAGGTACAGTAGGCTTTCTGCACAGGAAAACAAATGGATACTCAGGCAACTAAATGGTCTCCTCACCGGAGCTCATTTAACAAACACTGCAGTGCCTGCCTTCGGCCAATCAATGCAGTTTTGAGAATTAACAGAGCACAGCAATGAGTGGGTCATCACTTTTTGTCGAAATCGAGTCCAAAACATTCTCTATTTCATGCATGACACAGGCTATAGACAATTAGACAAACACTGAGGCACACACGGTAGAGAAATCAGAATAAATTAGGTGATGAAATGCCTCCTACCCATGTAATCAGCAGCATCTAGAATATGTTTATGTATGATGCATCATTCCCCAAGGTATGTCAGAGTCTGATTAGTGGCATCCAAACTGTTGCATGGTACATGTTAGACCAAGACCAGCACCGTTCCAACCCAGTTTCATTGTGTGGTAATGAGTGTGGTACGAGCATCCACAATTCAAACACACAGTCTTTAGTATGCAGACTCTGCACACTGAGTACTGGAGCTTCGTGATGTATTCTGCTATAGAATTAGGTTTGATTATTAATTCTTTCTTTTACAACACTGGATCCTGACAGCCTCCAAATTCACCGAGCAACAACATCAAAGAAGCTGAGGCTGGAGCACGACGTCCTCTTCCACAGAGAGCCAAAACGACACGTTTGACCCAGTTTTCTTTTACAAATCAAGACCCGCATTTCCAAAGCGTCTTGTCAAAGGAACATCACAGCAAAGATGACCGACAACAGCTGTGACTTAAAAGACATATTCTGAAGCTATACATGCACAGGAGGTCACACTAAGTCCTTTGATGCTGTATTGACCACACCTCTTAATTAGATTAGATTCAGAGTTTTTGTCATTAACCCACATATAATTTTTTCCACCTCTCCCTCCACTTCCTTTCATCTCCTCCCTCATAGTGTCTAGTCGCTGCGCAGAGCCCTAACTGATGCCTCTCTCCTACTCCTCTATCTAATTATATTCTTTCTCCCTTTCACTGATTCTCCACCAGTTTCCTCTGTGTTGCCTTTATATGCTGAGCTGAGAAAGAGTTCAGTACTGTTGAGGCGAACAAGAATAAGAGCCTGATTTCAAAGGGAAGTGTTGACGTGTTTTGAATATAAGTGATATCCAAAATAGCAGCCACCAACATGAAAACAGGATGTGGTTTCCTCACTTGCAATTTTCCTCACACCTTTGTCTACAAATAGCTCTGTGATTGGTGTGTAGGGTGCTGGAGAGCATTTTACTGCAAAGCTGTCTGTGGAAGCAGCTGAAATGTTTTCACCCAAATCAACTGCTCATCATCAGTGAGCAAGGTGGGCAGTGTTGACTGAAAACTAAAAATGTCAACATGCAAGGTGTGAATTATATATTTAACCTTGATGTTTCATGAGAAGCAGAGGGTGGCACCCGCTGCTGTCTGTTTTTCCGTGTGTAGACGGATGGAGTGAAGAGCTGTGGGAGATACAGTATTTTCTGCACAGTAATCTTATTTGGGGCTGGTGTTGGATGACGTGGAGGTGCTCTCCTCACAGAGCTGCATTAGGGAGCACGTGGTTTGTGTTTAGCTTTTCCGTTAGAGTGGACCTCCTCTTCACATTTTAGCCGACATACTAACACCCTTATATGCATACAGAGACAAAAATATACTGGGTAATCCCCCTTTACGCTCCAATTGGGGATCCACTGAAAGGAGACAATATAATCTAAGAGCAACCTTCCAGAAAACACACAGACATGATTATATTGCATGGTACACAAATATCTAAGGAGGAAGTTATTGTTAAAGGAATATGTTGACAATTTGGGAAATTATTTGCTTTCTTGCTGAGAGTTAGATGAGAGATTGATCCCCCTCTTATGTCGGTACGGTAAATATGAAGCAACAGCCAGCAGCCAGTTATTTTTCCACCAGAAGTTCTATATTCCTGGCAGGGCAATGAAGGGTTTGAAACACCAGTCAGACCATCATGTAGGAAGATAACATTTGCAAAAAGCATAACTGAATCATTTAATGAATTTGAAATAATTTAAATAACCAGAAAATGTTACTGACTTTTTTGGTGGGAGATTTTTCCTTAGGACTAGACTCACACACTCAAAATATCCCAGTTTTGTTACTGGGAGGGCTTTTTGTGTGATACCAGGCAGTGAGCTGCTGGATAAGCTGTTGACATTTTTCATTTTCACCCTGTCAGCTCAAGCTTCAAGTGGGTGTGGTGGTTAATTTCACAGGCACAATGTGGGTCTCGAGCAGTCGAGATGATGTTGTTCAGCCAGAAGAGCTCTTACACCAAATCAGTATGTCCACAAGGTTGTTTTCTCTGAATGTAAACAGAAAATCGAAGTACTTTTTATGTACAGTATATGATTATGTACTCCAGATGAACCATAATGAGACTCAATGGTCAGGACTCACACTAGCTTAACTGTATTTTTGTGAATTATAACCCAAAATCTGGTTCACATGGATAATGTAAAATTTAATAATGACAAATGCATTTGTCCTGCAATCAAATGTTCAGTATTTCTATTCATAAAGCCACCTGTTCAATGCTATGACATCTATTATTCCTGAGGCAATAGATTCTGCCTTCTTTAGATGTGCTCTCTCACTCACTCTCTGCTGTGTACAGCTGTTTACTATGACCTGTAACAACAACATCAACTTCAATTTTATGACATTTATATGAATTGTGTACAGGAAACAAGCTGAGCTAAGGGCCGTGTTTGTGTGAAAAAGACTTTCTATGGAAGAGAATTGTATGCTTGAGTACATATGTGGGGGTTTTTCTGGGATGCACCTTTCTGGAGAATTTCCATGTAAATTACAAAGGGCCACATTCATTCCCAGCAGCTATAATGGTTTAGAGGCTGTCCGGTTGCTTGCAAGCACTTGAGCACTTGAGTGTTCTCATATTGCCTCCTGTCTGAGATTTTCATTGAAGGTCTTCCGAGCGACAGAGCCAAGGCTATCCATCTTGTGTTGTTTTTCCTGGAGTGTCCCTTGTAATAAGACTGTAATCCTGTTCCTCGATGACCCAGTCGTGTTTGAAATGGCTAAACTAAAAGCTGTGAGGGCATCACACTGTGCCTGTGCCCGTTAGCGGGCCTTTCTGTCATCTATCAGGGTGATCTAAGTTTAATGAAGAGGTTTTATTACAACTGAACAGCTTCCCTTTCACCAATCAAAAAACTCTGAGCTGGGTTTTTAAAGGCCATGTATAAACTGTGGACATTTGCAACTGCTGAGATATCTTTGATTCTGATTCTTTGATATTGTTTTGATTCTGAACTCAGCAGGAAAAGAGCACAGAACTGTCGAATCTGTCTCATAAAACTGAAGCACACTGCACTTCACTGGTCACACATCCCCAAACGGCAAAATCTGACAAACTTTTACTGAAGCATTTCCTCATTTCCTGAATCTGCGGACACGACAGTTAGAGTAACTGAATTGTTAGTCACAGAAACTAACAACCCTGAAATACTTAATTGAATACTGCAACCTTAAATGATGGAGTAAGCCTCTTTCCGGATCGCTTTGCTGCTTTCAACTGAGGCTTGACAAACTATAACAGTGGAATTCGTACAGATTGTTAACTAATTGAAAAAGTGCAAGGAAGGAAGGAAATGCATTCTTGATGATGAAGCTTATTTCAAAGTCAAAACATTCAGAATCTCTCTTAATTGTCAGCCATATTGGCCTACATGTGTTAGCTCACACCATTTGCTCTATAATGATTGATTTCTCATGCATTACCGCCGCACTTAATGCCACGCCACATGCTCATTAAAATGTCACAAGTGGGTCTGATGCCAATCACCGCAAGCAGGCCATATGGCTGCTTCCTTCCTCTGTATATTGGCTAACCTCTATTATCTCACGCTGACATCTCTGACCATGACACGGGTCACAGATGGAAACTGTCTTCAGCGGAGCTCCTGCTGACTGTTGGCCGTCCTGCCATCACACGCGGCGTCTCTGTCTGAACGTTAACCACAGTATTGCACTGCTTTGCCTTTCATTTTGGTTTCACATGCAAACTGTCAGCTGAAACCCAGGATTTTCACCCTGCATTCCTCCATATATTACATACACTGAGTGAGCGCAGTGCACCATCTGGGATGCCTTCACATCCAGTCTAACCAGTCATTCCTGCTTGGATGTGAAAATAGAGATCCATGGTCAGAGAGCTCACACGGATGCCTGCTGTTGACCTTTGAACCACAGCAAGGGAGTGCAGGATGCCAGTGCTGTAATTCACCCTTGTATGTTTGCAATGCTTGGCTGCTCAAGGTTCATTGTGTGTTTCTCAGAAAGCGACAGGAGGGTCACTGGGATCCTGCTCCTGAATGGTCAAACTCAGAAGCAGGAAATATCCTTTTCACAAACCTCTTAGAAAGCTGCAGATGATTTTTTTAAAGGCTGATCAATAGATCTAAATCAGTCATAAAGTTTCCAGTCTTGTTGTTATGGATTTCCTATTAGTTTGGAGGATAGGGCTGGCCTCAGGCTCAGAGTGGAGGTCTTTGAAGTCTGAAGCACATGAATATATTTAGAATGACCTGAATATCTATTTGTATTACAGATGTATGCTTCCCTAAGGTGTTTTAATGAAATGAAGTGTATGTTGTAGATAAAGTGTAGTTAAATGAGGAAAACACAACAAGTGAGATTCATATTGTGTGCTTTCATAATTAGGCCACTGTTTACACAGTCCTTTGACATTTTCATTAGCTTTATCTGTGGTGTTTTTGTCAGCTTCGGCAGTTCATTCTCACCTCTTATCAGAACAATGGGCAACAGAGCAAGGTCCATTAGCATTTGGGCGTGGGAGAAAGGCGTGCATGGCGTTGTATATAAAATAAGTGTGAGTTTAAGTCACCTCTGCACAAGGCTACCTGACTTCCTTGGGACAGTCCCGCAGAAGGCTACAGCGGCAATGATTTATTTCTGCACGGAAAATTAAGAAGTTGCACCCACCAAGGGGAACCAGATGAAATCGGAGTGAAACAAGTTATATACTTCACAGAAACAAAGACAGCACGTCTGAATGGAACAAAAAAAAAAGGCGAGAAAATCACACAGCTATTTTCGCCAACTGCATCATTGCTCTTACTGTAAATAGTACAGCGAGGGAGAGAGAAAAAAGGAGCACCCGCCTGCGCAGGAGCTGCAACTGTGTGCGCTTTCATCCAGAAGATAATTTCTTATTTGCTTTGTTAAAAACCTGATTTGTTGAATTAAAAACGCAGACTGATGAAGATGAAGCGCCCTCGTCTATAAATCGGAGCGCCTGGGAAGGATGGTGCTCTCACCACGAGCAGGTGTATTCAGCCAAGTGGAGGCGCAGGGCGCAGAGCAGGAGCTACGCACGCCGGACCACAACACCTGCTCCAAAGGAAAACCCCTCATCCTTTTGATATGCTGCTGATTAACGCGTTTCTTCCTCCTCTAATTTTTTATTTTTTTTTGCAATGTATATCTGGTAACCAGGAGAATGTGGACACTGTGAAACTGATGGACGCACAGCTCATTTGGAAAATACTGTAGTGACCCCCCAAAAAAGGACTGCTCTGTTGTCTTCTCATAAGGGTGCTTCACTGAAATCAATCTTGTTCTCATCAAGGACATAATCATCTGCAAGGATGACCGGAACACTTTTATCAGCGCAGTCGCTCTACATAGGGATGGAGGTGGTGATTGCAGTCGCGTCTGTTATCGGGAATGTGATGGTGGTTTGGGCGGTGAAAATTAATAAATCGTTGCGAGATAACACGTTTTGTTTCATCGTCTCCCTGGCTCTGGCGGATATTGCGGTGGGAGCCCTCGTCATCCCTCTGGCCATTACTATCAGCATCGGACTCCAAACTCACTTTTACAGCTGCCTGCTAGTGGCGTGCACGGTTCTGGTGCTGACGCAAAGTTCAATCCTGGCCCTCCTGGCCATCGCAATTGACCGCTATCTCAGGGTGAAGATCCCGACCAGGTAATGAGGATAAATAAGGAGATTCGCGTATTCTCACAATCTGTGCCATATAGGGAGGTGATAGTGATGGGGATAAGAATAATGTTGAGGACGGCACTGTTTTATTTCCCAGCAAAGCCTTCCCGCACGCGCACGCACACACACACACACACACACACACACACACACACACACACACACAGCAGAAGTCACTACAGCTCCGGTGCTGTGTTCCCGGCATTGATTTCCTCGTGGGTCTTGTTTCACTTCACAGGATGCCTCCAACCTGCCAGTCCCTTTATATGCATATAGAGTAATACATTATGTGTGGCAGAATTACACTTGGGGGTGGGGTTGTATACAGGAGTAGGCTATTATTGTTTCTATGTTTCTGGAGTGCAGAAAAGAGGTCAAGTTTGCTGTCAGTGTTGTTAAATCCCTCTATTTGATGCACAGGACCACCAGTGGTTTATCATGCCAGGCTGAAACAAAAGACTGAGCAGTGGTGCTGAAAGGCTGAAAAGATAAGCTTAGTAGAAGAGGGGGATTTATTGTCTGTGATAGCCTCAAACTTTAATCTCCTGTCTAAGACTACACTAAGTCTTTCAAGATTATGATAGCAGTTTATCAGGAATTTTAGCTTTTGACTTCTTAGTCTTAGTCTTTTATAAACCCATCCAAGATTAATGGTGTCTGCCTCAACAACGTTAGTACAACATCAGTACATCAGTGAGTCCTTGTGCTAATGTGATTTAAATCAGAAACTTGCTCACAAGTGAGTTATTACTGCCACTCCCTTCCCACCCACTCCCTTTGTTATCAAGAGGGAGTATACTAAAGAACACAAATACAGCATTTATTACAGAAATTAGCATATGATTATTCTTACATTGTGTTTCTTCCATACAACAACACCACAAAGTGCTGATTGTTTTGGGGTTTTTTTAGAAAATTTCCCTTCACACTGCTTGTTGTTAGATCAGTATCTGATCTCCTCCAAGCAGACCGGCTCCCAGGCTCAGTGTGTGAATAACAATCTTCTTGTTGTGCTTCAGACACAGACCTAGCTTAACACGCTTCTATCCCTAATCGATAGTAGGCTAATACAAGACATGGCACCTGTGACAGCTGGGGTTAATTGCAGCGAGGGTTTTTTTTTCTTTAGGCTACACTTCAGCAAAGGTTATTGTAATGTGATTTCCCTTACAACACAACATTTGTAAAGTTCAACCATAAGTAATCTGAAAGGGATCAATCGTTGCTCTACACACTTTCCAACATGAGCTGGATCAGATAGCATCAGTCTCTCTTTGTAATTTTCTTGGTCACAGGACTGCAATGATAAGATTTTAAAACCTCTGCATCTTTTACTTTTATCTACCTCCTGCTTCTTATGAATAAAACACTATAAACAATGAAAAGGCCAAACCTGTAAAGCCTGTTGTAGCATGCCAAATATTTAACTTGTGTCCACTGTATCACTGTAATAAATTAGTAGGCAATATTTAACTTTAAGAACTATACTCAAGTTTAAGAACTATAATTCAGTTTTGCTCTGAACAAAAGAAGCCGCAAAGCAGCAAGGTGTACTGATAAGTGTTTGCAGAGACTTGTTCAAGTGGAAATATGTGCTGCAAGGTGCTGTGTGTAAAGTGTCTAGGGGCTTTGCATTTTAAATAACTCTTTCTTGTTTATCACACCTTTTGTCAGTCCAAGGACACTGCCAAAAGTAAAAATGAAGTCAATAAGAAAGCATTCATGCCACTGAAAGTACTGACATGATACTGCGTTGTTTGTTCCTGCAGGTACAAGCAGGTGGTGACACCTCGGCGAGCTGGGCTCGCAGTGGTGATATGCTGGACGGTGGCTTTCATCGTGGGGCTCACACCCATGTTAGGCTGGAACAACCTGAGGCGCCTCCAGCAGAACGGCTCCATCAGCTCTGACCTCATTATCACCTGCCAGTTCGAAAACGTCATCAGCATGGACTACATGGTCTATTTCAACTTTTTTGGCTGGGTGCTGCCGCCGCTGCTGCTCATGCTGGTCATCTATGCAGAGATCTTCTACATGATCCACAAGCAACTTAACAATAAGAAGTTTACCACCAGTCACACAGACCCAAACAAGTACTATGACAAGGAACTGAATCTTGCTAAATCGCTGGCTCTGGTCCTTTTCCTCTTTGCCATCAGCTGGCTCCCCCTCCACATCATCAACTGCATCACACTCTTCTGCCCTGAGTGCGAGAAGCCCATAGTCCTCCTCTACATCGCCATCCTGCTCACCCACGGCAACTCTGCTGTCAACCCAATTGTCTACGCTTTCCGCATTAAGAAGTTCCGCACAGCCTTCAGGAAAATCTGGCAGCAATACTTCTGTTGCAAGGACACACCAGCTCTAGAGATTCAGCCCAGCGACAGGAAAGAGCCACAGCAGATGACCCCACCGCAGCCCCTTCAGAAGAAAATCCTAAAATCTGATCCAATGCAATGGCAGTCACCTCCACCTGAACAGCAGCAAGACCAGAGAACCGAACCACTGCAACAACCTAAAGAACATCCGCCCTTACTGGAGCAGAACGCAGTCTAAGCCAAGGAATGGAGCTGATTGCTGGCTGGGAAAAGTAATGATCAGTGCATGAGCATTGGTTCACTCATCTTTTGAATGTGGTCTAACAAGGAGTATGAAGTGCTACAATTCTGTAGTGCCTGAGGCTACTTGGATATGAAAGATCATTTATCTTTACTCAGGAGGAGTAGATTTACTGCAAGTCAGAACAAAAAAAAGGGTATCTATAAACTTGCAATAATGTAAGTCTTTTTGACAGTGACTATCTTAGTAAAAGACTGAAGACATTAAGCTTTAATGTTTTATTCATTACGGTCAAACAGTTGGTGTGAACATTAGAAAACGTGCAATATAAGTTCTTGTGGTTGGTCAGTATCAGATTATGTTAACACTTGCTATATCATGAAGGTTTAATACATTCAATAGAGCCGGTTCATCTTGTAATACGGTGTGTATGTTTAAACTGACAGTGGCTGAAAAATATGAATGTAATATTAATGTAAATAAGGGATTATAGCAGCACAGCTTTGATCGCTCATCTCTTCTTCAGGGTCTTAATTGCACAACAGTGGTAGAGCAAGTGGCACTATGGGAGAGGTTTTGCAGCAACGAGGTATGTGTGTGCTGATAGAAGGGTTTTGGAGTCCCTTCAGTGATCCAGCAGCACTGATCCATTACAGAGGAGATGGACAGGGATAAGAAACAAGCAGCTGGAGGGAATGCAGGGTTTTAACCTTTTAGAAGCTTAAAAAGAGACTCGTGGCTGCAGGACGACAGCTACTCATGGGGGAGAAAGACAAGATGCACAAGAAGCTCTTGTTTGTTCAGCCTCCATAAAAGCTGGTGTGGGAGTGGGGTTTTCCTTGTGTTTTCCCTACATGGACTAATAATAACCTTATCACAACTTATCACTAGACACAGTGGCTTCCATGGCCTTATTCAGTATTTAAGTATGAACTGGACTAGAAAAGACAACCTGAAGATTGTGAGTATCTTTACTACACTATAAGCTCAACATTTTGCATAATGCCAAACTGGGGCATCTGTAGATTAGTAATTAAACTATGTTCAAGTCCACTGACATATAAACACTGTATGAGAATGTAAAGTAATTCTGTTTTGTCTCTTGTAAAGGCTCAGAGCTCTGGCCAAGACAGTTCACTGATGTTCTCCTAAGTGGGTTACAATCTGTTATGTAAGGCTAAGACATTTTTTTTTAATGTGGTCTTGACAAACATCTCTTGGGCAGGAGCAGGCTGTGAACATTTTGATTGGATGGCTGAGAAGACATTGTCAACAGAAAGCTTAATGCAATCCACACCACCTGTATCTTGATTTGTCTACAAAGTGTGTAGGCCAGGTGGACTGTACATAACACCCACTTGAGGAAAAAAGTGGATGAATAAATGTATTACATACTGTGCTTTCTATAGGTAATGCTATTTACAACCTAAGTTTACAGTTTTGATTTCAATAGAATAGCAAAATGTACATATTTGTGATATTATTTTGTGTTATTTCATAGCTTGATTGACCTCTGGTGCAAATATGACTACTGAGCACACAGTCCAACCCTGTCTCCTAGAAATTACATTTATGTACAACTAATTTGCAAGCGCAAATGTGTTTGAAGGATACGTAATGCCGCCGGATTATGTTTCTATTAACATAATGAGAAAATGTTGTTAATTAATGTGTCTGGCAAGTCACAAAAATGTTGATACTGAACTTGTAACTTACTTACTGAATACAATATCCGCTCGTAGTGGCTACTGCATTATTAAACTTTTTATGGTTATCTTTAGGCAACAAAAGCACCTTGGTAAAGGTAAGGGAAAAATCGTGGTCTTCTTTTAATACAGAAAAAGTCTGCAGTGATTTTAAGCACGAGACATAATGTGATTATCAACCTTAAACCAAAATCCTCACAAACCTTAACCAAAGTGCTTCGTTGCCATAACCTAACCACAGATGGAAGTCTGGATGCAAACCCTGGACTACGGTGATGAGGCTTTGTACGCCAACTATCCACCCCAACCTCATCCTTGCGTGTCTCCTGTGTTACAGATAAATGTAGAGCTACATTACTCAAAAAAATGTTGCTGTTAATCGGGAAACCAATTTAGTAATTTATAAACATCATTTCTAAGAGATAGGATTGCACAGTCAATAGGCCTACAAAGTGAAATGTGCACCCATCCAATCATTTAAAAGTGGATCCAATCAATACTTTTGTACTAACCCACACTCATCTTTGTGGAGGTTTATAGCGTCTTTCAGCTCATTGTTTTGGTTTTCCGGCCGCAACTTAATTGTTTTAGTTTTGTCTCACCGCTCTCATATTTGTTTCCAGCAGAAGCAGGCCGCTATTTCAGACAAGTTAGCAACTAGCTGGTGATGAAACTTTTTCTGCATTTAACAGCTAAGGAGCCAGATCTATTTTTCAGGAGTTAGCCAGATCAAAACAGAGCTAAAGGAAGAGTGAATACATTCAACAGATGGCCATACAAACGACTCCATCACTGCTAATGTGGCTACGTATCTGCTGGCTGTGACAATTTTGCCCTATTAACTTAAAATGTGATAATATTTTCAGTGTTGTATTTATCGCTTGTTTCCACTGCCTCCAAGTGACCCCCCTAAAAAGAATGTTCCTTCTTCACATAAAGTCAACACTTCCTGTATGCTAACTGAGGATACACTCAGGTACATCTATTCATTTAGTTTTTAAAAAAAAATTATAAATAGGTTATTTTCTACCTATTCAGTCCTCTCGATGAGTCAGCACTTCCTGAGTTGTAATTATTCCACATCAATCAACACTTTAAGCCCAAACTTTCTATTGGTATCTTGCTGCAGCTTGGCAGCGCTGTCAGAATTCTCATTAGCAGAAATGCAGCGAGTGGCTCCTAGATAACAGTCGAGAGTTGTTACAGCTCTGACAACCCATTTCTCCTCTCAGTATATGAATTCCTTTGACATTTGGCGACGTATAAAGTTCCTGGAAAGACCACATAATCCTAGTGAGGACTGCTCACGCTTGCTGTATCTGCGAGGTCTCCACCTCTTGAGTTGTCAACAGATCATTGTTGTACTTCAGTCTCCTCTTTCAGATATAATAGATAACTTTTCCAAAATCCATATGCTGTTATGTGATAGTGCTGAGCAGAAAGCGTATTCAGATTAATAGTCTGGTTCAATATTAGGAATGTTATACATACAGTATAATACTAATAATTCAGTCTTTCAGGGTATTCTTATCATGTTGGCTTGGTTTCCTGGCCAAAGATACTGAGTTTCAGGGAAGGATTGAATTTCAAGTTGAAGGAGATTTAAGAGCTACAAATAAGAGGAAAGGAAATACTGAAGCTGTGTATTTTAAACAGAACAGCAGAGGTGACCTTTCCCTGCACCAACCTACTGTCCTTGGGCCTACTGTGGGTGTTAACCGCAGATCCTGAGGGAAGGAGAGAGGCCTTTCTTTCCCCCACTTCATATTCACATTCTGCACTAAATCCTACTCAGGTTCAGGGTGTAGCAACCTATGAACCCACAGATGTTATAATTAATGTGCTCATTTTATAGTAAACTGTTTGGTGCACATTTTCAAGGGAAATTCTCAAGAAATGTGAATTGTGGTAATCATGTGTTGGGAATGAGGGCAAATTAATATCGGAGTATTGCAATAACAAGAGTGCAAGTGACCTCTACTTTTCTGTACCTGTATCTGGTGAAATGCACGTGTTTGGATCAATATTTCTTCAGGATGGTTTGTTTCAGGTCAATATTTTACTCTAAAGGTGAAGCTCTAACCGACACTGACCTTCCAATCCACCTCCACTATGGCAGGCTGCGGGGAAAATGCATTGCATGATATTTATGTCCCAGGAAAGGGATTTTTTCATTAAAAATGGAGGAGCGGTTTGATCTACCTGGGATCTGATCAGACATCATGAATAAGCAAGCGTGTTGTGCCCCCGGTGCTGCTGCACAACAGGAAACAAGGCTCCTTGTCAGAACACTTTATATATCATCACAACATCTGTCTTAGGGAACAGCTGTAATACAGCTCCAACGCAGACCTTTGAAGGATGAAGGAAGGACATAAAAGAAGCACTATCATCCAGTCACACCATGCAACATTCACAGTATGATGGTGTCATACAGTAAAGCACTAGCAATATGCGCTATCACATACAGTTGATTGTTGGCATTGTTTTGCATGTGTGCTTTCACAGAAAAGCAATCAGTCATAAAAACAAGGCCACCAATTCTGCCTTTGCTGAAAGAGCATCTGTGTCAGACTCATCTGTTTTATGATACAGCAGTGTGGGAACATCAGTTCCTAGCCTAGGCATGGCATCTAATGAGAGGCTGCATCCAAACTGATGTTGAAAATGAGAAGATGCAAAAAAAAAAACAAAAAAAAATAAAACAAAAAACAAATGTGCATCAGATGGAAGATTTGCATCCAGTAACAACTGAACACTGGCCTATTAAGATGAAATGATATGCAACATATTTTAGATAAACAGTTAGCGATAGATTAAAGCAAGTACACAAAGCAGATTAACTGCCATCATCTTTAGCTGTGAAGTTAACCTAAAGGTGCTGTAACAGGAAAAACTGTGTGCGATCTATTGTCTTTTACAGTCCTTATAAAATGTAAGGGAAGATTGCCTCCTGTGTGAACCCAAAGATGCAATAAATGGTTGACAGTAGTTCATTTAAAAAGAGGTTTTAATGGTGCAGATCGAGCAGAGATGGTTTTATGCTTTGTTTACTTCCTTGGGTAAATGAGATATTGTCCTTATACAGTAGTGGCTGTTAAAGCTTGACGCTGCATTTTCTTCTCTAATTCCCTGTACCAGAGTTCTACTTCTAACTCTCTTTTGGCCTCGTTGACTGTCCTTATGACAGACTGCCACCTGCTGGTAAAGAATATTTTGGTATGTTTGGTTAAAAGTGAGCAGTGCCAGGATGAATCACTGTTGATCTGGCTCTCTGATGGGGGGTACCAAGGTCACATCTGGTTCCTCGATTAAGCTTCTCCCACAAGTCCTGATGGCCAGTTCAGCTTCCATAGACTTTTAATTAAAATCTTTTGCACTTCCAAAGACCGGCTTGGCTAATTAACATCCTCAAGAAACTAGAATTAGATCATAGATAAAAGAGCCAAAACAAAAATCCTACTGCATGTTTTTGCAAATTGGATTCAATACACAATTTAGCCACATGGTACATTGTACTCAGAAACAGCATGAATCCACAAGATTATGAATTTCAATCATTTTCCTCAATAATCAATTAAAGTGCAGATATGAGCACATTGCATTGAAGCATTGTTGTTCAGTATTCAGGGAAACGTGCTTGATTAAATTGTTATTATTGTTGTTACTCTGTTTTATAAAATCCTCTATGGTAAAAACTTAAACAACAAACATGCTGTTCAAAAGAATGCACATCATCTATTTTTATCATAAACAAAATTTTTTGTTGACTCTCACAGAGATCCTGAAGGTATAATCCAGAAAATCTTCCCACATCCACATAACATCACCCACACACACTGTCATTGTGCCAAAATGTTTTTTCTGTTGTCAAGAGACCCACTTATGAACTTCATTATAATGTACCTACAGGATAAATAGTTTGGGGTTTTTATTGCATTTTAAACAGGTAAATTATGGTAAAAATGTTATGCTCATAATGTTGTGCTAGATGTATTGCTGTCCACTTTAGTGACACAGGCAGAGTCATGGGGGAAATATGTAACCACTAAGAACAATGTCAGGGTTGAAGTTGTTTTGCTGTATTACAAGAAAATAACACAGTGTGTGCACAACGATCCAGGTTTTTGTCCCTGGAGGGAAATGTTGCATTTATCTTAGGCCACATGAGTTCAAACTCCGGCAAACCCTATACGGTAACAGGGAGCTCAAACTCCAGCAAACACACATCAAAAGGAGGGATAATTGCCTGCCTCAACAAGTCTGAACCAAAGTGTGCAGAGGCAGCTGAAGTGCTGAGATTGACTCACTTCCTGCCTTCTATCAGCTGCTTGTTCTTTATCAGGAAGCGGGAAATTCCCATCCCTTTTCCTATTTTCTGAAACAGTGGTTTTAAAAACCTGTTGAATGGACTTTATTCATGATGTCCTTATTGTACTCTTATATTATACTCTTTTTTTTGGGTGATGGCTCTGAAAGAAAGCACTTTTTTTTGTTTTGGTTTACAGGCTTCAGTTCCTTGTGGCGGATTCTGAAAACAACTCTTTAAAAGGTTATGGAGGCGTTGCTCCATATGGAGTTAAACAAGCAATAATAATATTTGGTGCAATCAGAGTTCCTGTCATGGCTCATGCTGTCACTCCCTGTGGCTGTCCTTTGGATGGCAAAGGATGGAAAGCCCATAAAGGTCACTGCTTATGACTGGCAGTAATTAGCTTTTAACGGTGTTGGTGAAAGATGGCTGTCCATAAAGTCAACACAACTTCGCCTGCCAGGAGTTGCTCTGCAGAGGCAGCCCATGCCTCAGCAGATGCAGTCTACCCTCACACATGGCTCTTAGCCAAACCCGCCTGCTGCTTTTTAGTGATAGTATATAATTATATGAACTCATAAAAATTGTCTACAGTATCACTTGAGATTACAGCTCCCTGGGTCGGCCCGGTGGTCTACGTCCCCAGTTCGTTTTCGGCCCGGAACCTCTGTTGCGTCTCATTCCATGTCATCTTCTCATTTCCTGTCATGTTTCTAATAAAGGCAGAAAATGCCAAAATCTGTCTCCATTACTTATTGATGATAATTTTCCATTCTCACATAGGTGACCCATGTACACAACTAAGATCATATGTTTGGTTTTCATAAAGTCACAAAGTTACTCAACAAACCACCATGAAGGTTATAATTATGTATCCATACAAAGTCATTGTGAAACATCTGTATACGTGCATCCCTTTGGTTTGAAGACTCCCTGTCATATCCTGTTTCACTCATCAGTACCAAAGTGTCCCAATCATGTAGAGTACCTGAGTGGAAGTAGAGGAAGTGTGCATTTTTGGTCTGTGACTGCCACCAAACACTCGGTGCCAGTGCAATGGGAAAGAAAACAGTGATAAGCAGTAATTGTTTATATGACATGCACTTTTTAACAGCTTTGATCAACCTGACATGGCACTGTGCTTTGATCCCTGGCAGTGTGGTGGAACTTCAATTCCCCATATCAGATTGAGAAAAGTCGGTGTTGGCTAATGTGAGCCAGATGAAGTCTTGAGACTGATTCGAGGTTTCAGCAGGATCAGATAAGCACAACTATTATCTACATTTAGTTTTGTTTTTTGTTTAGTTTTGTCACAGTATCAGCAAGTCATCTTGGAATGACCTACTTTTACCTAACCTAGTATTTTATATTGTTCTTTCTGGGCTGGATGTGACAAGGATGACACATCCCTATGAGGATCACCATTATTGCCCTTTCAGCATCTAAATTATAATATATCTAAAATGCATCTAAAAATGTATATTATATATGCTGAAAATATTTATATTAGTGTGTTATTTGTATGACGTATTTATTTTATTTTGTTTCACTCTGAATCAAAATCTCATAATCTTTACAGCAGATAATTAGATTGTTAGACTGAAATATTGTATGAGCAAGTGTTGGCACAGTAAGCAAGAACTATTACCAAAGGTGACTAATTTAAGTCTAGAATTTGATAAAGTGTTTCGTGAAACAGAAGTGACACTCCTGTCTGCTGCTCCAGGAAGACATGAGTCAATGCTGCGGCCTCCTGTGCTCCTACGGTCCCATTCATATGACTGTACACAACTTTATGGCAACTGTTTAAAGTTTGTTCATGGAATTATTTCTGTCAAACTTATCGTGCTGACTTATGACTCATTACAGACAAGCTGCTATATGAGTGACACTTGAGGGCTTGTAGGGCACAACATGGTTTCCGCCCTGGCGATTGCTTGTTTTGATCAGTTTTTGTTTTGGTTGTATATTTGTGTGCCAGTTTCACCCACAAGCATGTATACTATCTTGACAAATTAAAAAGGGTTACAAATATTCAGAGACAATACAATAGACATGCTGTTCATTACTGTTTTAGTTTCATTGTTATTGTAATAATGACGTGAACAACATAGGATGATTAAAAATAAAACAAAGGAAACACAGGCGAAACTTCTTGGAAAGCCAAAATAAACTGTTGTGAGAGTTTAGTAGGGTATAAAAACAAAGTTATTCCCAGAATAACTGCAAGTCCCACCAGACTCAGCATGGCTGGGTAAAGTACCTGGACGTGGTGATGGGGTAACGTTCCCTCCACATCAAACGCAGTGACGGTCCTGCGTTGCACAGTCTCTGTGTCCCACCACAAAGCCAACAAACCAGTCGTCATAAAACACAATACAGCTGAACAAGGAAGCTAGCCAAAGAACCACATCAACCGTGGCAGACAGGAAGTGATTTTTGCATTTATAGTTGCCTGCTAGAAACATACCATAAGACATAAACAGTTTGCTTTAACAAGACAGCTGGAAACTAAACAGGGCATGTCACAATTAAGGACACAGTTGCAAAACTTGCTGTACAGCACTGAACTGTAAACACTGAAGAATATAGGCCAGCTAAAGAAAAGCAGGGCATTAAACATGCTGAGGTTGGTGGGAACACAGTGCTTCATATGCGAAGCTTCGCACATAATCAGAGTTTTCTTCCTGAGGTAATGCAGACCTTAAAATGCCAACAGTGAGATCATGTATGGGACATGCAATATTGACATTAGGATTTTGTTGTGCTCTGCCTCTATAAGTACATGAACTCATAAAAAGTGTCTACAGTATCACACATCATCTTCTCATCTCTCTACGGTCACCATCTAATAAAGGCAGAAAATGCCAATCCATCCATCCATTATCTATACCGCTTATCTTCAGAGGGTCACGGGGTGGGGGTGCGGTGGGGGGCTGGAGCCAATCCCAGCTGACATTGGGCGAGAGGCGGGGTACACCCTGGACTGGTCGCCAGTCAATCACAGGGTTGACACATAGTAACAGACAACCATTCACACTCACAGTCACTACGGGCAATTTAGAATCATCAGTTAACCTAACTTGCATGTCTTTGGATGGTGGGAGGATGCCGGAGTACCCGGAGAGAACCCACGCGGACACGGGGAGAACATGCAAACTCCACACAGAAAGGCCCGAACCGAGAACCCTCTTGCTGTGAGGCGACAGTGCTAACCACTGCACCACCGCCCAGAAAATGCCAATATATATCTAAATTACTTATTCATGATAATTTCCCATTCTCACATAGGTGACCCATGTACACAACTAAGATTATATGTTTGGTTTTTATAAAGCCACAAGTTACTCAACAAAGCACCATGAAGGTTATAATTATGTATGTATCCATACAAAGTCATTGCCGAAACATCTGTACACGTGCATCCCTTTGGTTTGAAGACTCCCTGTCATATCCTGTTTCACTCATCAGTACCAAAGTGTCCCAATCCTGTAAACACACACAACACAGTGCTTCATATGCGAAGCTCCGCACATAATCTGTGTTTTCATCCTGAGCTATTACCGACCTTAAAATGCCAACATTTAGACCATGTATGGGACATGCAATAGTGACATTAGGATTTTGTTGTGCTCTGCCTCGCTGTGTTTTAGCAGCCCCAGAGGAAATAGAGAGAGGCTGTGTCATTACATGGTTAACCTAATCATAAAGATCCCGCCCACGTGAGCTGTGAGGGTCTTGCTGCTCTACTATGATATTATCCAGCTCTCTGATGACGCAATTGGCCAACTCATACAGTTAAATGGTGTGTACTAACAGGCTGTGCTGTGATTGAGGGCAATTTTGGGAAGAATGCCACAAATGTGTATTTTTTGAGGTTCTCTGCCAGACGTCTTTTTGGAAGCAAAGTGGCAAAACCAAATGAAATGTGGCATTTGTTAAAATGCATGGAGCCGTATTCATTAAGCCTTTGACGCCATGTAAAATCAGTGGCAGATGTTTTCAAAGGAGGCCTGGGGATCCTCTGACGAGCCACATATAAACAGAAATAACCTTATGATTGTGTCTGAATGAGCATAAAAAACTGCATCAAATGAAAGAGGGCTTGTGCATTTGAAGCTGGATATAGCTGCTTTAGTGAAATATAATCCATGTGTACAATAAGTGTATATGTGTGTAATATTTCAGCCTGTTAACCAAATGTCTCTATACACACTAAAAACAAAAGACATTTTTCAGTTCATGCGGAATTACATTTGCTATTTTCAAGGACCAATGTGTTGGGTTTGTTATAGAAAACCATGTGAATAAAAAATGAGAGTCAGCAAAGGGCAACAGGCATCATAAAATGAAGGAAATTAACATGTTTGAATCCTCCTTACAACCAAATGTGTTTTGACCTGTCAGTATCATTGTAAAAATCTGGAGAGGAATGTGTGTAAGACTGGGAACATACACAATAGATTTAAACTATAAAGCACCTGTGTAGACATACTGATCTAACTATGCAAAAGATATGCATTATCATGACTGCTGCGCGATGTGGGAAAATCACAACAAATAACATTAGAGCAAAGAAGAAGCACTAATAAGGTATGATGACATTTCTTAGACATGTCAACAATACATTTGAAAAGGAGGATGAATGACGCCTGTGTCAAAATGTGTGAAGCATCAACCACATCAGGAAACCGCAGACTCAAATAGGAGGAAGGATTCCTTCCTCAGCAAACTACCAGTCCAAAACTTCACACCTCCTCTTCATTAAAACTATGATATGTACAAGTTTTCCTTTACCATAAATGGCAGAATCTGTAAAAGCAGATGTGCTTACCTTAATTCTTTGCAATTTTCCAAATTAGTAAAACCTGTCTCAATTGGAGCTAATGTTTTTGCATGATTTGAAAAAAATGTTATTTTACAGGGGCTACCCTCTCTGCTTTACATATGGCATTTGTATAGCACTTTTATCCAAAGCGCCTCTCATTCACCCATTCACACAGACTCACTCACACACCAATGTGCAAGGTGCTGGGGCAAATTTGGGGTTCATTGTCTTGGGGATGGGGAGGAGATGGGGATTGAACCGCCAACCCTGTGATCAGTGGCTTTACCTCCTGAGCCACAGAAGTAAACATGGAATATTTTGACTTGGCAGTTAAAAATCAGTTAAAAAGAGTTGTTTTAATTGAATCTGTAAACATGTTTGCACAGGAAGAAAGGATGTCAGCAGTGTGCTCACTGAAAAAAAAGCCCCTCATCTGTAGCTTTGGTCATTCATGTAGTAACACAATGAGTCATGATATACTGGCTGAGACACATCCTTGCCCACACCTTGATTCTCATATACCCCAAAATATCAACATACAGTATACTTAGCATACACACACTACTGCACATAGTTGGTACTCTCAAGATCACAGATTAGCCATTGCACAAGTTGTTCTTTAGAATAAAAAGTAAAGCTGTTTCTGTGTTGTTTATTTTGACAGATGGCTCAAACTGTTATGTAACAGAGATGCACATGGGAGATAGAGACGTAAGATCCTCTTTGTACAAAAAATACAGAAACACTTTGTGCAATACTCATTGCCAAATGAGGCGTATAAATCATTGCTAATAAACTGGGTAATTCTGGAGATGTTGCATCAGCACCAGGGTATAGTGATGATGAAGCAGGTAGTTCCCAAAAATCTGGCCAACAACAATAATGTAATACAGAAAGACGCAAACTGAAATACACAGGAAGTTCTTAATCACCTCAAACATTTGTCATAGTAAATTAAAAACATTTAATTCAAGAAGTACAGACAATCAAAGGTTTACCATTTTAGAAAACAACACATTCTTTCCAAATGTTCCTGTAAGAATCTACTCTTGGCTTGACCTAGTTTGACGTTTTATTCAGCATCCAACTATAGATTAAGAGGAAACAAATCTCTATTTATAAAAAAGTGGAACCACACTTTTTACTTTGATCATAGAAATAACAGAAGTGTCTGGCTGGGTCCCATGATGAGTGCGTATTCAGGTAAAAATACATTAACATGTCAAGAGGAGCTTTTCGCATGAATTAAAAGGATGACAAAGTACACTGAGCCCATTTTTATGATGTAAATTCTTAAGATAATAGCAACTTTAAGAGCTTTCAAAGTAATTTGTGTGGGTTTCAGGGAGATTGCATTACTTCAATAACACAATGAATGCAACCATAATAATTTGCCATAATTTGTCTCATCTACCACTGCCACTGTTCACTTAATACCACGCCCTTCCAGCATGAAATATCTCCAAAAAAGAACAATTACTTAACCACTCATTAGCTGTTAGGTAAAGCTAAATGTGGATGTTTTGGAAATTCCCCATGTCCATTCAACCAGCACAGTCTGTCAAAATGTAGGTGGGAGGGTTGAGGTTAGTAGTAGGCGGGAGCGAGGTTGAGTGACTAAGACATTACTTTGCATAAAAACAAGGTCCACAACCCCAACCAAGAGCACAAAGCAGAGACAACAACAAGAGCCACCAGTCAAAACAAAGAGGGGAGCCAACACTGAAGGAGAAACACTGTTGATCGTCAGCGGAGAAGCTTTTGAATTTCTCTAACAAGTGCTCTAACTGAGCACTTGTTCACTGCAAGATTCTTTGTATATCTTTTTTTTTGTTACATTTTGCAGCAATCTACAGTAGATCTCATCATGAGATGCTGGGCTTTAGTTGTGTGTTTAGTTTGGGGGATAAGCATACAGGATGGATGGAGCCTTCCCCTCAAGTCCGTCTTTGTCACCTTCCCAGGAGACATCATCAAAAACATCACTGATTCGGAGCTGGCAGAAGTGAGTAGCAGATGGTTCATTTTGTCTTGATAGAGTGAAATTCCCAAAACAGTGTGCAATCAAGCTGTGTAGGGAAGTAATTACATGAACAGAGATCTATCCCTATCATAATGTTAATGAAAAGAAAATGATTTTCTTCTAAATTCAAGATAGATGAGGGTGTTACAGTGAGAGCAGGTTTTGCAAAAACACAAGGATAGAATATAATTTGTTTTCCAAACTAAAGTTAACGTGCTACCCTGCTCATCACATGATATAATAATCTACCTGGACTCATTAATGTGGTTTCTCATGTTGCTCCTGCCAGGGTTATCTGAAGAAGTTTGGCTACATGGACACGCTGCAACGCAGTGGCTTCCAGTCTATGGTGTCCACCTCCAAGGCTTTGAAGAGGATGCAGAGGCAGATGGGGCTGGAGGAGACCGGAGAGCTGGATAAGTCCACCATTGAGGCAATGAAACGGCCTCGGTGTGGGGTTCCTGATGTGGCCAACTACCAAACATTTGAAGGAGATCTCAAATGGGACCATCAGGATGTCACTTATAGGTGAGTAGAAAGAAAGAATCAGTTACTAGAGTTGATGATATTATAATGCTTGTGCTTTGTAATGCAAGGCACCACATACAGTAGGTATCCAGAAGTCTCTGATGGAGATATATCACCAGTATCTTCACTTACATTTTCAATTATAATGTAAATGTAATAAATAATAGTGTCATTGTGCTCTTCTCCACAGGATCCTTAACTATTCCCCAGACATGGATAGCTCTCTGACTGATGACGCCTTTGCCAGAGCCTTCAAAGTGTGGAGCGATGTGACCCCTCTCACTTTTACCCGCCTGTTTGATGGGACGGCTGACATCATGATATCATTTGGAAAAGCCAGTGTGTATTTGTGCGGCGTTCATTTCACCTGTGTTGTTCATATTGATGTCACAATTGTAATTTTGTATGAAACACAAGTCTAAAATCAAAGACTGATGTGTAATTTAATTTTCTATTCAGACCACGGAGATCCATACCCATTTGATGGTAAGGACGGCCTTCTGGCCCATGCTTATCCCCCTGGTGACGGTATACAGGGAGACGCCCACTTTGATGATGATGAGTACTGGACTTTGGGAACAGGACCAGGTAAGCAGAAATACCAAATTATATTACTCCACCACCAACAATTAATGTGAGGTTGTCTCCCCCTAGTGTTCAGTTTATGCATTGCATTAAATGTATGAATTTGTCTGTCACCCAAGTTGTGAAGACTCGCTATGGGAATGCGGATGGTGCCATGTGCCACTTCCCCTTCACTTTCGAGGGCAAATCCTACTCCACCTGTACCACTGATGGCCGTTCGGACAACCTGCCATGGTGTGCCACCACAGCTGACTACAGCACGGACCAGAAATACGGCTTCTGCCCAAGTGAACGTAAGCTTGACAATTTATTGTGCAAGGGAAATCATAGGTCAGAGGTCAACCAGATGAGGGCATTTGCCTTTGAATCGCTTCACCCGCTCATCCTTGCCTCTAATTCTCATCCTGACAGTTCTGTACACATTTGGAGGAAACGCCGACGGAGCTGCATGTGTCTTCCCCTTTGTCTTTCTGGGGGAGGAGTATGACAGCTGTACCACAGAGGGCCGCAGCGATGGCTACCGCTGGTGTGCCACCACAGACAACTTTGACAGGGACATAAAATATGGATTCTGTCCCAGTCGTGGTGAGTGACAGGAACCACAATGCATAAATGCTGTGGAGTGCTGACCAATGGCTTGTTTTCTTACTGTTGTTGTTATCTTTGTTTGGCCAGACACCTCTGTAATCGGTGGAAATTCTGAGGGAGAGCCCTGCCACTTCCCCTTTGTGTTCCTGGGTAAAAAGTATGACTCCTGCACTAGTGAGGGACGAGGAGATGGCAAGTTGTGGTGCAGTACCACTGACAACTATGATGACGACAAGAAATGGGGATTCTGTCCTGACCAGGGTGAGAAACATGAATATAAGACAGAAAAAGTTGAGTAGGTAAAATGCTAAAGATATTTATTTACCCTTGTCATTCATTAATGTCCCTTACTGTATGTGTTCCAGGTTACAGTCTGTTCCTGGTGGCAGCCCACGAGTTTGGACATGCCCTTGGCCTGGATCACTCCAACATAAGAGATGCCCTCATGTACCCCATGTACAGCTATGTGGAAGACTTCTCCCTGCATGAAGACGATATTGAAGGCATTCAATATCTCTATGGTAAGGTCATGACAAACTGCTTAATCATGCAAAATCACATCAAAATGTTTAAATTTCCAACTTCTCTCAACCAACACTATTTCTTTTTTCAGGACCCAAAACAGGCCCCGACCCCAAACCCCCTCAGCCTGACATCCCCACCACAGTCCCCTACCCAGACCCTGATAATACTGACCCTACAAATGAACCTAGACCCACTGAACCCACCACCACACGACCTGTGGATCCGACCAATGATGCCTGCAAGTTGGACAAATTCGACACCATCACTGTGATTGAGGGAGAGCTACATTTCTTCAAGGACGGGTGAGCTAATCAGTCTATTCTTTTTTGTAAAAGAAGTAAAAACATAAACAAAAACTGGAAGCGCTGATGTGTTAATTTTATGTGTTGATCAACAGACATTACTGGAAGACATCCAGCAGAAATGATGAAGGGCCCAAGGGACCATTTTCTATTTCTGAGAAGTGGCCAGCTCTGCCAGCAGTCATTGACTCTGCCTTTGAGGACCTTCTGACCAGGAAATCATACTTCTTCTCAGGTAATAAAGCTTCATACAGTGTATAAAAGACCCCTAACACTTAAAAGTGCAGACAATTTTCATAATGATCATTTTCTTTTTATAGGGACCCGATTCTGGGTGTACACAGGGAAGAGTGTTCTGGGTCCCCGCAGCATCGAGAAGCTCGGCCTCCCCAACAGCATTCAGAAGGTGGAGGGAGCACTGCAGAAGGGGAAAGGCAAAGTGCTGCTCTTCAGTGGGGAGAACTTCTGGAGGTGAGTTAAAATTTTGCCTTCAACATATTTAAATCTGGGAATCAGGTTGGGAAGCATGTCTGTTGCTGTAAGATTTTCAGCTCAAAAGCTCTTCTTTGACAATTATTAGTCTTTGAGCAAACCAGTTAATCTCCACCTCCACTGTGGTTTTCCAGTCAACCTGACTGTTGAAAGGGCCGTTTTTACAACATAATCAGACGAGGACGACTGATTGTTTTTGCCATTTTTTAATAACATTCTCTGTTATGATCAACATAGGCTTGATGTGAAGGCCCAGACAATCGACAAAGGGTACCCCAGATACACAGATGTTGTCTTTGGTGGCGTTCCCAATGATGCTCATGATGTATTCCAGTACAAAGGTAAATAAACCTGTCAATTTCAAATATTTATCTACTGAGCTTAATAAAGAAAATGACCAAATAACTGTAGGTTGTTGCATGTAAGAATCCTCATTTTGCATTCTAGTGATTTAATTTCAATATTTCTGCTTTAGGTCACATGTACTTCTGCCGGGACCGCTTCTACTGGCGTATGAATTCCCGCAGGCAGGTGGATCGTGTTGGCTATGTGAAATATGACCTCCTCAAGTGCTCAGATTCTTCAGGCACTCGCTACTGAGGCGTTGAACACACAGGGATGAGCTGGAAATCGTCTGTAATGTGTAGCAACCATTTCCCTCTCCTGTGCAGGTGTCAGGGAGAATGTGATGCAGTATTTGTGCATAGCACCTGTTGTATGATGTGTGCGCTTTCTGGGATGTGAATAATTGGCCATCATTCTAAAACATACAACAATGGCCTAAAAATAAGTAAAAGATCCAAAGGAAAGCAAAGCAAGTTGCTATCTTTGGCACTGCCCTGCCCTCTGTCTGATAATCTGTGAACTGATAGGTTATGATGGTCGAAAGTTTAAGACACATAACCACAACTAAAATATTATCAAAAGCTATCTGGATCAGATTCCAGGTTTGCTAATTAATTTCTTTATGTCTGACAGGTTCAGACGCTTAACAGTATTTGATTATTTTGGTATTTATAACAATATCTAATATTATATTATTTTTATGTCCTAAAGCTGTTTGTTTTGTATAATTACATGTGTGTATTTCTGAAAATGGCTCCAAAGTCAATTACTTGCACTGGAAGAGGATGCATGTCTCCTTCACTGAAATAATTTATGAGATCTGATGTGTTTTGTATCAAAGTTTTAACTTTCACCGCAATAAACATTCAATGGAAACTACCGCTGTCATCTGTCTCAATCGTTGACTTAAACACTTGATAAACTCACATGCACAACGATTATCTGACAACACCATGCCCCCTATATTATTCGACGGTTGAATCCAGGTTCCCACAACAGCAAAAACATCCAAGACACTGCCTGGGATATAAAAATGCCATTTAATTACTTCGTGCTGTATCGATTATCTACAGTGTATTGAAACAACGGCCCTAAGTGGATGCATATTACTCCGCATCCAATTGCGCAATACGCCTTCCTCTAAAAACAATAGTCCACTAAGTGATAATATACATCACATTTACAGAATATCTGAAGCAACATATAACGACCAATCTATCAATAAACACGAATAGTTAAAATTGGTAAATATATAAATGTTTGGTTAAACAAAATGAACATTTCAACAAAAATAATAAATAAGATCCGGTTGCATGAACAGGAAGCAAGGAAAGTCTCATGGCGCCCGACCAGAATGAAGCAACAATTATCGGTTACTAATTTCTGTTCTATTTAGCGCATCTAAACTGAAGGATACTTTTCTATTCGAAAATACAAGGTAAGAAAAAAGCGTGGAGATTCCAGTGCCGAAGAAGGAAAATATTTTCATTTTCTTCAGGGAGAGCATTTGGGCGGTCTGTCGCAGCTGAGGCCCTCGAGGTCCCCAGTAGAGCTTTCAGAATGCCTGAGTGCAAAAGGGGGTTGCCTGGTGTAAAATGGCGACGCGGAGCAGGCAGGATGAAGGGCAGCTAGGCCCATTTTACAACGGCTAACACACGTTGTGTTTGGTGTTGTTACACACGATATGTCGACTTGGTTAGATCAGTGGCATGTTCTTTATTCAATAGCGTTATCCAGTTCAACAACTCAAACTATAATTGTATACGTGGGAATAATTTATATCTGTTCTGTAAAAGCTAACGTTAGCTGATGTGGTTCATCGTGAGCAAACGTTGGTTCCCGTTGGCATCACGTTTCTAAATAACGTTACTGCTGACCATGGGTTGGTGTCATTCTAAGTACAGCCATACTTAACCAGAGAAAATGGGAACTGTTCATCCCCAGAATAGAGACCTTTTAATCCAAACACCGTTGACGACCTTGAATGAAAACACTTAATTTAGCTAGCTAATATAGACAAGCATTAGTTTAGGTACATGCTAACGTTTCTTGAGCAGAGAAAGCCCTGGAGCAGTTATAAGTTTTCCGAAATAAAAACTGTTCTGTCGTCATCACTAAGTGATGGATAACGAAGTCAACATCCTTTTACTGAAATTAATATAGGAAAATGCAAAAATCCCTTTATTCAAGCCTTTAAGTCTAGACATAGTATCACGAATGAACTCACACAGCCGTTAGATGTAGTGGAGTAAAAGTATAAAATCTCACAAAATGAAAAGTGTCAGTACATCAAAACTATGTTTAAAGGGTACCTGAATACATGTACTTTGTTACTTTCCACCTTTGGATAGTAATATTGCTCAGTTAGCTATTTCAAACTTTGTTTCCATTTGGTATGAAAGGAATCTACATTCCTACAAACCCATCATTGCTATGGCATAATCAATATAAAAGACTCCATAAGGACACACACTTAATGTAAACTGTGTACACAATTCAAAGTCACCTTGAAAACAGGGAAACTATATCACAAAAACTCCAGAATGAATTGCCAGTAATTGCCCATCTGTTAGAATGACAGATAGGGAACATACAATAACATTAAGAAAGAGAGTATTGTGTTTGATATTTGTTTTAAAAGTCATTCCATACTTTGCTGTTTATCTAGTTACAAATTAGCTGGAAATATAATATATCTTAAGTTGTTTAAGTAACACAAATGACAAACAGCAGTCCTATGGCAAGCAAACAAGGAATTAGACATTAGTTGTGTTCATCTCAACACAATGAACTTGCAGGTAACGTAAGGCATGCATTAAAGATGACACAAACTTCAAATTTGATATTGAGTTTATGTTTCATTTTTATGAATAGTTATGGATTCGGAGGAGAATGAGGTGGAGAGCAGTAGTGATGCAGGTCCCTCAGGGATGGAGGAGCCGTCTGAAAGCGGCATGGGTATGGAGTCATCGGAGGCCATGTCTGCAGACAGCAGTGATGCTGCTGCCTCTCATGCACAGGCCCCAGAGTCTGACTGCCATGTGGGACAGAGCTCAGAGGGTCTTGTGGTAAGCTTTTTTTTACTTAAAAAAAAAATTTGTGTATATATGTGGGAGAAAACATCCATATTCTAATGGCAACAAAACTCGATGTAGCAGTTAGGCTTTTGTCATGATTGAAGTTTCTTGATATCACTGTCATGTTCTTGCCCCTCCCTGTGAAGGTGTTCATCCCAGAAACCAGCTCCAGTACAGACGTCAGAGTTTCATCAGTCCACCTCCCAGACTCCTCCTCAGTGGCCCAGTCCACCAGCGTGTCCAGCGTCTCCACAGTGACTCAGTCAGTGCTGGTGTCTGAGTCAGCCCAAGTGCTGGTCCACTCCAGTGCTGTGTCTGAAGGAGCCATGATGGTTTCAGACTCAACTGCCTCTACCTCGTCAGACCTGGGGTCTGCCATTGACAAGATCATAGAGTCAACCATTGGCCCTGACATCATGAATGGTATTTCCACTGATACTCTACTTTCCATTATATCATAAACTGAGCAGCTTTAAGGTTGTGTCAGTTTGATTAGTTTACCATGGAGTAGCAGATATCTGATCTTGTCTACTGTTTTTCTATCGAGGTTGCATAGCTGTGACCAGTGCAGAAGATGGAGGTGCAGAAACAACCCAGTATCTGATATTACAAGGACCAGATGACGGTAAGAGTGCTATTGTTACTGCTAGTTCGTTAATTCTTCAAAACAAGTTAATGAGAAACTTCTCACCATGTTTATATACAATAGAAACAATATACTAAATACTCTGGTGGGATGTTGCTCAGACAGTTATTTTTAGAGCAAATAAATGACTTAACCTTTCCATGTCAACTTGTTAGGAAAAAACTTTATTGTAGTCCTCTAACAAGTGAGTTTTTATTTAAGTAATTTAAAATCCACATAAGTTGATGACACACAGTATGAGAATCCTTTTTAATAGATTGTGTACAATCCCTTTATATGTATTTGTCCACTATAGGTGCTCCTATGGTAGCCCAGATGTCATCTTCGGCCCTGTCTGATCGTATAGCCATCGAAGCTCTTGCAGAAGGCCCCACGTCCACCTGTCTGGACCAGGGAGACCTGCAGGGCAACCTTGAACCTGACCAGCCAGACGATCAGCCTGGTCACTCGGGTTACCCAGAGGACAGCAGCAGTCAGCCTGATCAGCCCCAGCACTCCCACCCCTCCCAGTACATGGACTGCAGTGCAGATGGTCCAGACCAGACAGGGGAGTCTTCATCTTCCTATGTGGAGTGTTCAGGTGAGGAACCTGACCAGACACGCTCCCAGTCAGGTTTCCCTGACTACAGCGGGGATAACAGTGACCAGGACCTACCTGGATATGTAGAATGCAGTGGGGCTGACTCAAACCCTACCAGCCGAGGTCACTATGTGGTGGAGTGCAGCGCTGGGTATCTGGAGTGTGCGGAGGACGATGGAGAGCAACCGCATCATTCACGCAGTTACATTGACAGTAGTGCAGACCACCGGACCCAGACAAGTCGGCAGTATGGGGCTGAATATAGAGGGGAGTGTGTTGCAGCTGCAGACTCTGAGCAACCAGGTTGTTCTCGGTATCAGTCAAGGGATGATGATGAAGATGACGAGCAGAACCAGGATCCGGATCAGCCGCAGCACTCCCAACAGCAGCCCCAGCACTCCTGTTACCTGGAAAGCAGTAATGGCCCAGAGGCCTCTCTCTATGCCGATGACAGCTCCTCATCTGATCATCTACTGGCAGACACGGCAGGTTCCGGAGGGCTTCCTGAGGCATTGGAGTGCAGCGAGAGCCAGTCTGGGCCCTACATCAGCAGCAGTGGGACTTACACCGCCAATCCAGAGCCTGAGCTGGCCCAACAGTGCTCACCCAGCCAAGAGGAGCCCCAAGGCTCCCAGGGTCCTCAGGATGAAGCTGAGCTGGTCAGGGAGATGGAAACATCAACAGTGGCAGAAGGCTCTGGAAACAGACCACCAAACCTGGCTGAGTTGGAGGAGATGATGGAAGTAGTGATTGTACAGCAGTTCAAGTGTAAAATGTGTCCATACAAGAGTGCCTCCAAAGACACACTCATTAACCACATGAGAGACAAACACTTCAGACCTGCAGGTAAGGTACAGTGGTATGGTTGATTATGTATCACAAAGACATATCAGTTGGACTGTAAGTTCTCAAATTTATTTTAATAAAAAAAAAAAGTGTGGTATAATGTCCGGTTTTCAGGAGACACACCAAAGAAGCGTAAACGTGGACGGCCTCCTAAAAGTGAGACGTTGGCCCGTCGCCAGGCAGAGAGGGAGGAAGCTGAAGAGAGGAAGGCAGCTAAGGTGAAGGCTGCTGAGCCCCAACAAGGAGAAGAAGATGAGGAGGATATTGTGGATGCTGGTGCTATTGATGACCCTGAAGGTCAGTGAGGAAGATTTTCATAAACATTAGCAGATGGTTCATAAACATTCAGACTTTTCTGAGTTAGTGAATGAGTCAAAGGATAACGATCACATTCACTTATCGCTCTCCCTGTTGCTTTGTTTATCCCCAGAGGATAGTGACTACAACCCAGCAGAAGAGGATTGCAATGGAAGGCCACCTGCCATTCTGAAGAAGCCCGCTCCTCCTATCTCTTCCTCCTCTCAAGGGCGTCCTCGACGTAAGGTCGGCCGTCCGAGGAAGTACAGCCTTTTAGAAGAAGGCTACAATGGCAAAGGTCGGTTTTCAGTTTTGACTGAGCAAAACAAACCAAACAGCCTATCACGGCACAGGAGAAGCCTACATCACAAAGCTTACACTTCAGGTTGCTGTGTTTTCATTCTTCTTTTTCATATGTTTGTTACAGAAGGAGAGAGCATTTCTAAGAAGCCCGGGGTTAGTGCGGATGCTAGCGCACCTGAAGAGGCAAGCTCTTCTGGGTTAAACAATGGTCCTGCTGTGGTGACTGTGGGAGACACAGCTGAGGCAGCAATAAGCCAATCAGACTCTGAGAACAAAGACCCTTCATCCAACACACAACCAGAGGAGGAGTTCTTCTCGAGGAAACGCGGCCGACCTTCCAAGCGTTTTCTTCGCAAGAAGTATAAGAAGTATATAAATCGAAAGTAAGTATGAAATTATTAAATAATGTTGTGTTAAAAATAGTATTACATGACTTTCACAACAAGCTAATTTCTTCTCTCTCTTCATTATCATCCAGTCGGTACTATAAATCCCTCAAACCGCTCTTGAGACCTCACAACTGCTGGATCTGTGGCTCACGCTTCCTCACTCAGGAAGATTTGCGCTTCCACGTGGACTCTCATGAAGGCAACGACCCAGAGCTGTTCAAGTGCCTCCAGTGCAACTATCGCTGCAAGCGCTGGTCCTCACTCAAGGTCAGCTGCAATAAAACGAGTCACAACATGCAGGTTAACCTCAGTTTACATGCATGTTTGCACAGTGTCCTAAAAGTCTCGCGGGCTGTTTTGCAGGAACACATGTTCAATCATGAGGGCACCAAGCCGTTCAAGTGTGAGGAGTGTGATTACACAAGTGTCTACAGGAAAGACGTCATTCGCCACTCAGCAGTCCACAACAAAGAGAAGTAAGTAACTCAGACCGCATACAGTACAGACAAAATAAATGATTCCTAATCCAGAACACGTTTCCAGGTTTTTAAATATTGTTGCTGATTTATTTTATTTTCCATCCTACAGGAAAAGAAAGACAGAGTTGGTAAGACATTTCAGATCTCCCATATTTGAATGATGGTTAAATGCTGAATAGCATGGTATAATAATAATAATAATAATAATAATAATAATATGCATTGTTAATGCTGTAGCAGAATTACTGCAGTCTGTTTCTGTTTTGGCTCATTGTTACTGTCTTTTGGGCCACTTAACTAGTCAACTTTGTGGCTTTTGTGCTTATTCTTGCAGGCACCAAAGGTGTCAGAGTTCATCTGCCCTGTGTGTCACAGAGTTTACCCCATGCAAAAGAGACTGACCCAGCACATGAAGACCCACAGCTCAGAGAAACCACACATGTGTGATAAGGTCAAATAACAAAAATTGTACAATTCAAAAAAATGTTTTATGGCACAAAATATGTAATTACCAACAATTACAAGTGACATGTCACTGTGTTTGAGAAGTGACAGCTAGAGAAGAAATGTTATCACCTGTTCCTCCCTGACAAACAATGTAGTGATTCTCTGTACATTTTCTGTTAATCTTACAGTATATTGTGCAATTTTTGCACTTAATTCTAGTGTACAGAATGGTTGGACACCAGTCACCAATTCAGGATTTCCTATAAAGATATTCTTGAAAAGGTCAATAGTTACAACGATTTTGGGGCAAGATTGTTACTCCTGTAAGATGCTTGTTTTATCTCGCTTCCTTCTTTGAATGCACGATTTACCTGTCCTGAAAGTGAGTGCACACACATTTTATGGACTTTTTTATGCCTTTCTGTCTTTGCAGTGTGGCAAATCCTTCAAGAAACGGTACACGTTCAAAATGCACCTACTGACCCACATCCAGAGTCTTGGAGACAGCAAGTCAGTATTGAAAACCTTTATTCCACCTCTTTTATTCTGTCTGTATTTTGAAAAAAACATGGATGTAACAGAATTGCCATATTAGCAATTTGGGCTTGAATATGTCTTAATGAATCAACATTGGTCATTTTGTTTGATGTTAACAATGATGATATCATCACAAAGAATAACTCTTAGATGTGCATGCTCCAGGTTCAAGTGTGAATTTTGCGATTACACTTGTGACAACAAGAAGCTGCTGCTCAACCATCAGCTTTCCCACACCAACGACCGGCCCTTCAAGTGTGACTACTGTAAATACTCCACTTCTAAAGAGGAGTTCCTGGTCTCCCATCTGGCCATCAAACACACGGGTCAGTGTGGCAGAAAGGCTTTCATAAAATTTATTTAAACTGAGCATGTTTTTATGTTCACCTCATGAATATAATACTGCACAATACCTATTAACATTGTGTTATAAATTTGTGTCCTCTGCAGGACAGAAACCTTTCTCCTGTGATATGTGTCACTTCATGACCAAGCACAGGAAGAACTTGCGTCTACATGTGCAGTGCCGCCACGCTGAAGCGTTTGAGGAGTGGTCCATGGCCCACCCTGAGGAGCCTGTCAGGAGGCGACGCAGACCCTTCTTCACCCTGCAGCAGATAGAGGAGCTCAAACAACAACATGACGACACACAGGGCTTGCAGGACACTATTGTGAGTCTGTTAAAGGTTTTCTGTTATTTATCTCAGGCCCTTATTTGGATATAATTTCAGCATGTGTTATATTTTGTGGTGTTGTAGAATGATATGTTGTAACAGTTTTTTCACCCTCCTGTATTAGGTTGCAGTGGATTCTGCGACACTACAAGCCATGCAGGGCATGGAAAATGCCTCAGTGTCCCAGGACGCATTGGGAAACACCACCATCATCTATGAACAAGGTCAGTCCTCTTGTCATTCAAGAGACATTTTTAGTATTTTTGGTGATGTCACCTTAAGGACAAATGCTGACTTTTTCTCCATGTGCTCCTCAGCTGAATCCAGTGATCTATCCGCCCAGAATGCGCTTGACCTGCTGCTGAATATGAGCAATGCTCGGGAGTTGGTTGGAAACGCCTTACAGGTTGGTGCTATGGCTCATCAAAAGATTTCACTTTACACAAGCGGGTGACATTTATGTGGAAAGTATGTTTGCATTTTGGAAATAACGCAAAATAGTGTAAAAATGACTGATTGTGCTCCTCAGGTGGCAGTGCTGAAATCAGAAGGCAAAGCTCTGGAAAAGGGCACGTGGAGTACGGTGACAGCAGCACCGGGTCAGGCCCAAAAGGTTGTGACCTTCCATGTCTCTGAGAACGGTGAAACGGTGCTACAAGAGGCCTACGAGGCAGCCAGCTCTGAAACAGGAGAGCTCACCCAGATCGCCATTGAAGCCTACGAGGACGGAGGGGAGTTCAGTGTGGTGGAACAGGCCGCTGAAGAGAATCATATCCCTGAATACAGGTAACATAACACACAGTCTGATTTTCTCAGATTAGTGGAACATATGTTAGTTTAATTAGAATGAGATTGAATGTAGGACTTTTTGGTCTATAATGTCATAAACTGCTGTCTTTGCAGTAATGGTGAGAGCAGTCCTTCTCAGGCTGTTGAAGTCTCTGGGTCAGAGAGCCTGAAAAGTGACAAGTACTACCTTACTTCAGCACTGCCTGATGGTGTTTTGCAACAGGTTGAGGTAACAGCGAGAGATCAGTTGTTTTGGCATGTAAAGATCTGTCTACACTGAGTATCCCTCCTGTCTGACTGTGTTGTTTGTTTTCTGCCAGCTGAGCAGTGAAGCTCCAGCCTCTCCCTCTGCTGTGAGCTCTCCCAGTCTGAGCACCAAGAGGTTTTCCTGTCGAATATGCATGGAGTCTTTCCATGGACGCTCCGACATGGAGAACCACAAGAGGGCACACTTGGATCCCAACACCTTCAAGTGTCCTGATTGTGACTTCACCTCCACCTCCTGGCCTGAAGTCAAGGTGAGGCTCTTAAAGGGAAATCCGGTATTTAAACCTGGGCCAGATTTTTACAAATTATGGGGTCGAAATGACTAATACTTACCATTAGTTTAGTTAGAATTGGCCCAGTAGATAGCCTTCAACGGCATCCACACACGGGCTGCAATGGCTGCAACATATTCCTTGCGGGGGAAGCCCGGATTTAACAGGATGAAAGACAACATACAGATTTCCACCCTCATGTAATTTCACAGGCATTTTTATGTATTTTAGGGCATTTCTGTCACTTCCAAAGCATTTATGTCCCATTTATGTCTCTTCTGACCTTGACTCTTCTCTTTCTGAATGATTGATATCCTGTTTTTCTTTTTTTAAGGCTCACATGGGGCTGCATTCCTATCTACGCCCTCACAAGTGTCCAAACTGTAGCTTTGCCTCCAAGAACAAAAAAGACTTGCGGCGACACATGATGACACACACCAATGAGAAACCGTTTTCTTGCAAACTTTGTGGACAAAGGTGGGAGCATAAACTAATTTGACTTGTCACAAAACATGTATTTGGTTAACATTAGGAACTCTTATACAACATATAACTATGCATTATACCGCAAAGTGGTAATGAACAGCTATCAACGTTTTTTTATCTCAGGTTTAACCGTAATGGCCACCTGAAGTTTCACATGGAGCGTCTCCACAGTCAGGATCATGCCACTCGCAAGAGCCGCGCTGCCACATCTCAGCAAACCATCATAGTCAACAGTGATGAGGAGGCCCTGGCCACACTTCAGTGTAAGGAACACAACATAACACAACATATAAGACTTGCAGCTGAGTTTGTGCTGAAAAAATAAAAATGAATGAATGATACCAGGTAATAGGGTTCAAAACCTGTTTATAGGTTATCAACAGCAGCCACATTCAGTGTAAAACAAATCACAAAAATCTCAAACTTAGTGTGTGTGTGTATTTTGGTGTGTGTCTAACAGCCCTGCAGGCACATCAGACCGTGATCACTCCTGAGCGGCTTCAGGCCCTGGGTCAGGACCACATCATTGTAGCTCAAGAGCAGGCACTATCCGACCAGGTACCAGCGTTCACACTATACTGGACATACTTGTAACTTATCATGATTCTCTCAGATAGGTTCTTTTTGCATACAGTGTATAGCCACTCTGCATTTCATAACTAAATGCATTAATGTGTACATTAATCAGGAGGAGGGCACATACATCCAGCAGATAACCACCATAGATGGACAGACAGTTCAGCACCTGATGTCAGGAGACAACGAGGTGACTGAGGTAAGAGACATTTCGTAGTTTTCTACCACTTATCTTTGTTTGTTTTAATGTACATGACAATAACAGAATATCAGAAAACTATATATATATATAAAAAACTCATTTGTCACACGTCCTGTTTCAGGTTCAGTATATCATCTCCCAGGATGGAGTTCAGCACTTGATCCCTCAGGAGTATGTAGTTGTAGCTGATGGCAACCACATACAGGTCAGTGTGTTACCCCATAAGAAGTCACTATAACTGATGGATAAATGCAGTGATTTAAGGTGATAATGTCTTGTTCTAACTGCTCCTCCGTTGCTCAGATGCCAGATGGACAGATCATCCAGTATGAGCATGACGGGGCCTTTCTGCAGGAGCAACAGGTGAGGCACATATTGATCATCTAGAACCCTCAACAGTTAGAGATTGAGCTGGTTTTAACAAAGTGAGGCAGATGCTTTACAGCTAGAGGTTTTTAGTTCTGACAAAAGCTCATTGCTCCATGTTCTTGATGTGTTCAGATTGCTGTAAGTCATGACGGTCAGATCCAGTACCTACCCGTGAGCTCGGAGCAACAGATAGTGAATCCTGAAGATCTGGAGGCGGCTGCCCACTCTGCAGTCACAGGTTGGCTCTCTTAGGGAACAGATTGCACTTCACTTGTTTATATTCAGTCCTCCACTACTCTGTTAGATTGTCGATATTTACCAAAAATCATTAAAGACTGTGTCTATGATTTTGCATGTAGCATTTTCCAAAGCATACTGCACGTTTCTAGGTTTATAAATTACCCTTCAATCTATTGGATAAAAATAAACGTGTGGTTGCTCTTCAGCAGCTGACTGAAAACACTGAAGTCGTTGCACTCTTAAATGAACCATCAAGGAGGCAACAACAGCAAAGTTGATTTTTAAGTGAAATGAATGGAAACATATTGCTTCCTGAAATGTAGATGCTTTGGAAAATGATGAACAGACATGATCTATAGATATGGGCTAAATACCAAACCACCTGCATGGTCCATTGATTAGAAGCATAAACTATGAAATCACCATTACGATGAACACCACCAATAACTACAGCACCCTTACAACAAATGAGACTAAGTGGAAAATCTTGTCTCTTGTAGCCGTAGCAGATGCAGCCATGGCGCAGACCCAGACAGTGTACACTGAAGCTACACCTGAACAGCTGGAGCAGCTGCAGCAGCAAGGCATCCACTATGACGTCATTGCCTTCACAGACGAATAGATGCCTTTTTAAACCTACCGGGGTACAAACCTGCGCAGAGCAGGACCAAAACAAACCACTAAGAGCTGCCAAGTACAGTGACCTCAAACTTATTTATGCATTCAGCTGGCTGTAAACTAAAGCTTTATCTTCTCCACAGAATCATCTGCTCGGGGGCGGTTGCACTGTTGAATAAGATCAACAGCTTTTTGTAAATTAAAATTATTGCACCCATTGCTTGTAACTTAATCATAGGGGCTGTTCATATAAGAGTTAATTTAAGCAAGGTTGAACTGTTCTGTAATTATTAGAAATGATTTGTGTTTATGTGCCTCAACTGCTTCCATTTGCAAGACAATGTTCTCAAAGAAAATCAAATGGCTTATATCATGTTTGAGAAATTATACTGAGCGTCCAAATGAACATTTTAGTTTCTGAATGGAGTGAAATCAAAAGGGAATGTTTATTTTTTATCTGTAATAAGATATGTTAATTATTACAATGCCACAGCATTGTGTTTACTGAATATTAATATGTACATATCTTTTGCATTTGTCTTCTGTTGGTTTGTTGGAAATGAAGTGTTTAATAAGCTGAAAGCTGACACCAAATAAATCACTTTGTGTATACTTGTGTATATTATTTAATGTGTCTATAAATATATTCTTAGATATATCTGCTTTAAAATATTATATTGTAATGCAGTAGACACAATAGTCACTCAGCTTGCACACTTTATCAGAAATGAGTTGATGCAGCTCTATAGTCACTATACATTTGGATAGAAACCTAGCTATTGCGAGACTGTCATTTGTTGTGTTACATTGCATTATAATGTGCTAATGGAAATTCCAGCATGTGCCAACATTTTTGCAATAGAGTAGTGCAGGAAAGGATGCAATGACAGGAACACTTGAGCAATGTAATGTAATGCAATCCTATACAAATACACCACAAACTACAACCTCAAAAATAAACGGTTTCATCAACATCCTCCAGACAATGTCATCATCATTAGTTTCAACAGGGTAATTGTATCAGGTTGTATCATACTATACAGGCGCTCCTGTTCCTGTGCCCACCCTCTGTATATCTGCATTATGGAAACAGCTAACAAGTACTTAAAAATAAAACAAGTTAAAAATGCCAGCAGTCTCGTGAGGGACACATCTGTCTGAACTAACAACTTCCTTCTTCTGCAAGGAGGGGCCTCAAATCCTCTAAAAAAAAAAAAAAGTGTAAAACTGTCAAAAAGTGCTGAGCCTCCGTGACCATTACACTGAAGATGAAGTTTTCATTTGTCTTCTTTCTTTTATTAGGTATGGTGGGGAAAAAAAAAGCCAAATTTGACAGTTTTCTGTTCTCCAGTGCCTGTAATGACATATTAATAAGAAATGTTTGTTTTCCAGAAATCCCTCATCTAAAAGGGCAGCAGAGGATTGAGGAGTCTGAACACATTCTGCTGAGACTCGCCTTCCCTTCTTTTTACAATAGCTACAACAAGTCCTGCTGCAAACTCTATCCAGGAGGATGTTACACGCTGCTGGACAGTACAGGATATACCTGTGAGTTACTGAGAGGGAGAGTGACAAAAACTGATCATGACGGCTGGATAGAATTTAAAATATCGGATGTGCGGTTTGTGGACGGAGGCTATTACAGATGTATTGTGCTGGGAACTCAAAACCGCATCTACAGTGATTACTATGTCGAGGTGTCTGGTAAGCAGTCTTATAATCTTCATTAATGTGTGTTATAAATGTGCATTAAGCAATAGCCTCTAGTGTGTACAATTATGCTTGGGCAAAAACAGCATTATTACAACTTCATAAGATAAATGTTTACTTGCAAAATAATATTTTAGTTTTTTCCCCTAGTAAAGTAGGGAAACAATTGTAAAGGTTAATTCCAGCCATAAACTCTAGAAGCTTATTCGATATTCTTGCATTTTGCAGAGGTTTCAGGTCACCATAGCCAGTCTCTCCCTTCACTGACAACAACCATCAAAGCCCCCAACACCTCCACAACACTCCCAGACACCACTGGGGCTGTTCTGGCTCAGGACTACAGTGACAGTCCCAGGTATTCACTCTGCAGATTACTAATTTTCTGTTGCTCACTGGCTAAATAGTGCTGCCTAACCAAAAAATAACGCAATGTATTTTTTTCCCTTGGAGAGTTCCCTGGAGTTTTGGCCTGCCGTTAGCTGTCATTGTGTCCATTGCGGTGATGATTTTGATCACTTCAGTTATTGGTGTGGTTTGCTGCAGAGTCAAGGCAAGACGTAAACAGTTGGGTAAGCAGTTTCCTTAAACTGATGATCACAAAGTGAAAAAAATATTGCACATTTATTTGGAATGGGCAAACAGAACCAAAGTGATATTATTTTCCTTTGTAGACAAATTTGGAGAAACTCTGTGTGAGTCACTGAAACAAGAGGCCCCAGTAAGTGCTAAACAGGGAACATGTAGCCTCTATGATTCATTGTCACTTGTTTTTAAAAGCAGATTTAACGTTGCTTCCTCTACAAAACTTCCTCTACAACACTGTCTCCTGTTTGTCTCCCCCAGGAAATGAGTGGCATAGTCTACACAACGGTAGACTTCAGAGTTCACCAGAAACCAACAGAGGTGTACGCAAACCTGAGAATGCATGAAACACAAGTGGGAGCCCCTGACTTGACGTGGAGCGCAGAGCAGGATGGGATGGTGGAGTACTCCACATTGGCAGTCCACCAGTGAACTCATGTGAATTTACTTTCTGGTTTTAATGGGACCGATTTTATTTGTTATACCACTGTGCTTTTAAAGGGAACTCCACTGATTTTGCACATAAATGTCAGTTTACTAGTCATGGTTAGTAGCTACTACTCAGCCTGTGTAGAGTTTGAAAAGAAATTTAGCACGGCAGGGAGGATCTAACAGAAAGACACATTTGGTTGCATTGCATTTTTGGACCTTGACCCATATTAGGGACTAAAATCATGATATCTTGACCTCTGCAGCTTTGGTTTTAACTATTCTTTTCTCTGTTATGAGTCCCCCAATTTTATGGAAGTGCAATACCAAATAACTGAATTACCCTTTTAAGTGTATATAGCATGTGTTGTTTTGGAAACGATAAATGACATAAAAATGAAATGATAATGGCATTAAAGAAATTAATAGATTATGTGAAATTAACACATACTTAAGACAAAATATTTGCTTTTGCTTCCATGTGGTTTTCTCTGAGTCCTTTCAACACTGTGGTCCTATTCACAGCTTGAGATAGCAGCAGATCATGTCATCGGGTTATCTTTTGTTATATCAATGTTTGTCCTTATCAGTTTCTTCTCGATTATCGCCTCAGAGGAAACCTGGTCCTCCGCTATTCTGAGAGCCGCTAGATATTCTATTCTTGGCCTGTTCTTCCTTTACACATAAAAGCTGGTGGCAATCCTTTTTGTACCCTCTACGAAAGGTCAAGTGTCTCTTAAGAGCGAGTGAATGAACAGACCGGACAGATTCTTATTCCTGTGACATTTCAGTGCACTGTAACACAAAACTAAGGCAACTAATGATTTTGCTGTCCTGATATATGATCTGTGTTGTAGTCACCACAGTCAGACTGACACCTACACAAAAAATACACAGAATGCTTTTAGTTACTCTAATTTATTTAATGCAAAGGCAGCTACAACATGTTCATGTGTATACTTTGCAATATCTCCCATTAACACCACTTTTTTGCTTTGAGTCTTCAATCAGACATGCCCCTACAGGGAAATAAAGATTTATCGTCTATCCATCAGGTGTCCTAATTGATTACGCAGACGTAGCCAGACCAACTTGCTGAGCCTGGGCATCAAAGACGACATAGTATTCCCTGATGAAGACATCTCCCAGGATCCAGAGCTGGTCAGAGCCACCCTGGCCAAAGCCGGTTTGGCAACCATAGGAGTTCTGTGGAGAGACAAGAGAAAATAGATTTACTTCCCTCAAATCTTCATTATAGTGTTGAAAATGTTTCTGTTGCAGTGGGTAGCAGGGGTCTAACTGACCTGAGAGACGTAGGCAGATGCAGGGATGGTGAAGGAGTTTCCGTTGAGAGTGAAGGTGACATCAGGCATGCTCTGGATGTTCTGGCAGTTCACTGTAGCCTGTGAGAAGAGCATCACACAGAGAGTTGAATACCGTGTAGCAGCAGAAGTTGTATTTATTGGTATTTTACAGGTTTCCAGCTAAAGCAAGAAACCAAGTCCTGCTTAATTGTTTTTATTCCAGAGTTTTGACGTCAGAGCATTAAATGTCTGTTTACTCTGGGTTCAGAAAATGGGGAAAATTACTTCAAATGGTATGGTATGATGGTATGACTCACATCTCCATACTGGTCGGTTGAGGCTCCAACCCAGGAATTCATGTTGCTGATGTCACTGGTTGGGCCAACGATCAGGGAGGTGCCAGTGTCAATGATGGCCTGGCAGCCACCAGAGCAGGCCACAGTCTGTCCATTGATGGTAACACTGTGAGGAGGAACAGCAGAAGGTGGATTACAGTCAAGCTAGGAAGCTTTGTGCAACTCATGTTTGTGGTTAGTGTTTTCTTTGTACCTGTCCATACTGATCTGCCAGTAGGTGGCAGAGGTCAGAGGGATCCAGGTGATTTGTCCAGTGTAGTGGCTGTTGTCAACACCACCAAAGACCACCTCACTGCCCTGAGCACTGTTGCTAAGAGATTAAAAAAACAACAAATGCCATACGTAAACTTAATGTCACGGGAAATGACAGACACGCTCTCAACCAAAAGATTTCCAATCTGGTTCAGTACCTGCTCAGGTAGACGGAGAACAGGGGCTGGGACACCAGACCCTGCTGGACCATGTTGTCGAAGACAGGCACGACGTTGTCAGAGGCAATGGTCTGGAAGGCCAATCCCAGAATGCCATCAGCCTGCATGGTAGCCATGAAGGGAGCCTCTGTTTGGCTTAATCCAAACACCTGGTTGGCCACAGAGATGCCGCCCACCTGTGCACACAAGACAGCTGTCAGTCACAGTTCAACAGACCTCGGGGATATGCCTGTTTGAAGTCTAAATAGACTATGCATTTTGTTCCAGGGGTTTTTGGTTACCTCAACAGTGTCACTGCCCAGATATCCAGTCATGCTGCCAGTGCCGTACTGGATGGACAGAGGCTGGTTGCTTGTTTGGAAGGTGGAGGACTGCTGTGGGTTGAATTGGTCGTGGTTCTCTGCAGAGGAATGGTATATTTTTCTCATTTTAGGAGTATGCCAAAAAAAACTTGGACCACCTCTTGTCATGGAGTAACTGCACTGAGTGTTGTACCACTGCTTATACTTAATAAACTGTATTAGTTGTATTCTTAGTATTTAGAATGTCTACTAGCAGCAAACAAAAAATACTACATTTAGTTCAATTCCTGAAATCAAAGTTTTACCTAAGTAGAAGCACAGACTAGTTAGGAGCAAAATGCACTTTAGTATTAAGTACTAATTGCAGAATGTCTCCTATCAGTCCTGTCGACACCCAGAGTACAACTGACTGACCAACAGCAGGTTGCAGTGGTAGTTTCAGTAATACTCACGGCAGGCCTGGCTGGAGCAGGAGACTGAGGGGACCCACAGGTTGGAGGACCCGGTGTCAAAGATGACGCTGAAGGACTGAGGAGGGGTGCCAATGGAGATCACGCCATAGTAGGACAACTAGAGGGACACAAGAAGACTTAAGTATGCAGATTAACAGCTTGATTCAAAGCATGAAATATGTGGGTCACTTTGTGTTTTTAAGTGTTGCAGCAACAGAAGTGGACATAAGTACATTATAAGTAAGTATATTTCCTTCAGCATAATATAAAATACCTGCTATTTCTGCATTAAGGGTCAAACATCTCTATATATGTCCTTCAACCCTCTATATATGTCCCTAGACTGGACTTACATCAGCATCATTGGTCATGGACTCAGTACCATACTGGAGGAACTTGGCCATTGGGTTGTATGGATACTGCTTCCTGTACTTCTCCCATAATCCTTTCTCCTGCAGGGCTTCCCTGGCAGTCTTTCCCTTTATCAGGGGAACCCTACACACAGAAAGGTGAATAAAGAATCAGCAAAATGCACAGATGTCCAGCCTTTTATAGCTGGAGAAATCAGAAAGTAATCTCTACTTTGAGCTTTAAGTTTGAAAGCTGTGATAGTGCAAAGCAAGATGGCCTTTAGATATTCCCTTAGGAATATTGTGGTGGAGAAATTGTCTTTCAACAATTCAGCCTACTGAAGTGTGAAATGTCAAAGAAATGAATGAATGGGTTGCTTTTCACCCAGCCAGGTCAGACTTACTTATAGATGCATTCAGAGAAAGCCACGAGGGCTGACAGGACGACGAGCCACTTCATCATGTCGGCTGCTTTTCTGTTGGACTCAGACAAGTGAAGTTCCAGGCGCAGAGTCCAGCCCTTATATACAACATATCAAGGTTGTGTCTCCAAAATGCCCTTCCACATAATTTGATATCATGTATCAGCTGGAGATAAGAAATGTGTGATATGGTGATAAGTTGCCTCTTATCTAGGAGCAAATATTGCATTAAAAATGGAACAATACAAAATATTTTGTAGCAACAATTTACTGTAACATCAAGTATGCCTTATAAAGTGGAACTGATGTTTTTATAGTATATTTTTAAATAATCACAATTCAGAGAAACTATGGATGATCATGTGCAACAACCACTCATTGAAAGCTTTTTTTTTATTGTTTCTGCTATTGTACTGAAGAGAAATCCTTCATGTCAAAGTAGTGTCAAAGTCTCAGCATTGTTGATTTATTTTCCTCAACGGAAGAAAGTCGTAGTAAACAATTCAGCAAAAATAATTCTTTAAAGGAAACGTGAAAATTGAAGTATTTACAGTAATAGATACAGTATGCAGTTAATGTGTTGACATGTAGATCAGGGGATTTGATGTCCAGAGCTTCTGTTTAACATTGATATGGAAACCTTCCACAGGTTTCCAAGGGTGTCAACTCAGGTTACTTGGGCAGGGTTATCTGATAACACTACACACAGACAAAGACACAGGGAAATGGCGTGAAGAGTGAACAATGAATAACAAAATGCTCTAGGAATTTAAGAAGCTTACTCAAAACCCAGTACTTAAAGTGTAGTTTGATCTTTCATTGGAAAGTTAATTTAATATCGTATTTACATAGTTGATGTTACATATTTAATGTTTATATTTAAGTAGTAATACCTCAATGTAAAAATACTCCATTACAATAAAATGTGACTTGTGTAGTATTAGCAGTTAAATGTACTCCTTATGCAGAAAAATGTGTTACATGTATCATATTATTGGAATATTATTATTACTATTAGTTATGCATTCATATATAAGCAGCTTTTTAAGTTGCAGCTGGTTGAGGTTGAGCTAATTTTGTCAGGTGGATTAAACTTGATCTGCAAAGTAAACAGAAACTGCAGCTGTTAATGTAATGAAGTAAAAAGTACAATATTTCCCTCTGAGATGCAGTGGAGTAAAAGTATAAAGTAGTATTAAGAGGAAATACTCAAGTAAAGTACAAGAACTTCAAAACTGTACTCAGTTACACTGCACCACTATCAAAGCAACTATATTCTAATGAATTTCACAGCTCATAATATCTCTTGTGATTTGTTGTTTTGTATTTAAATCCATTAAATTAATTTGTTATTATTATTTTGTTGTTTTAAAGAATATATTTTAGTGTTAATAATACTTATAATATATACTAATACTAATATTAATGCTACTACTATAACAATAATAACGTGATTAATATTGCTTCTATAAAACAGTGGGCGAAGGATTCAGTGTCTTACAATGCAAGACAAAAGGCAGTCTGTCTCTCAAGACAATGGCCTTGTGTTCACTTAATATAAAAAAGACATCTATAACATTAGAAAATGGCTTCATTTGAAATGGTAACAGAAAATGTCTGTGCAGTGAAGTCATACAAATTCTTTACATTTTCTTTCAAACCATCTTGTGCACAGAAATATGATGTCACATTGCTGTGTTATTCATCTTTTAACTGTTAGAACTTGTTAAGCTCCTAACATCAGAGAAAAACTGTCAGAGATGAAAAACCCTAAATGTTTTGTTGGAAATGTTCTGGGGACATCTGCAGTAGTCAAATGTTTGTGTTCAGTCAGTCAGTCAGTTATGTAGCAAGGTCACAAGTTTGCTCATGAAGGTAAAGGAGACTCTGATTATCACCTTCATCATAATCAGTCCGTGATTAAAACCACTTTATACTTCCATTCCATAACACACATTATGATTAAACAAGCAACATAACACCGAACACGGAAAAAAACCCTCTACGGAGCACGTCTCCAACGACAATGTTGTTATTATACTTTTATTGACGATAATATTTATACATTTCTCTTGATAAATTAACATAAAGTGAGCATGAAAATAAAACAGCAAATGTTTCAATTGTTCACAAATAGCTTCCTTTTTTTTATTAAGTAAAAAATGTCTGATGTCTACTGAGGCTCTTGTTAACAGGTTACACAGTCTTGACATTTCTTTTTCTGTCCTTTATGTGTGGATTGATAGAATCCAAACTATCTATTTTAGTGCATAGAGTACACAAATGAAGAATACAGCCAGTGAAAATTAAATATGTGTTTCCGATCCACAGCCTGTTCAAGTCTTCACTCTGAAATGTTGTTTCTGCTGTGCACTTCGTCATCTGAATGTCTGGGCATCTTTTAAAAGTCCATGTTTTTGAAGTCGTCAGTACATCTATACTTGCTATCAGCGTACCTGGTACACACCAAGTGGGGGAGACAGGGGCAGGTGTGATGTTGCCTTTTCCCCGGATAGGGCACCTGAAAGTGGGAAAAGGAGGAGGAGGGGGTAATCTGACAGTTTAAATCCTTCATCGGCTGACAAGTGAAGCTGCAGGTCTTGAAAAGCTGCTGAATTCAGAGACGGATGTGGTGTTAGCAGAACTAATTGTTGCCATCTCCAGATGATCAAAGTGATGTATGGCTCTGATTGCCCACTTCACTGTGGAAAAGATCAATAGCCTCTGCAGTTATCAGCAGATTTTCTAAAGCTTCAGCCAACCTGCCAGCACTTCAGATATAATCTGAATATCCACCAATGCAGAAAACAAGTGTGTGGGCGCGAGAGAAAAAGAGTATAACTTTGTGTGTGTGTGTGTGTGCGTTTGTGTAGCAGAAAGCGTGATCAAGAAAGATTAGCGACATCACATTTCTGCCCACCTTGTGGCTGAAGGGGTGGCATTCATCCCCTTCCACACCTCTTGGGACGCACATCCTCAGACCCCTCAGCCACAGACTGACGGCACAGCAAAGACCAAAACCACACTGCGCGTCTCTCTCACAGGCCTGCAGGAAAGACAGCGAGACGAGGTGGTAGATGCACAGACAGAAAAGAATAAAAGAGGCAGAGAGACACATGGAGAGTTCTTTTGATGCCAGTTAATGCGTTTTATTTGTATGTATGCTAATAGAGATACCCTTTTATGTTTGAATCTATTTCACTTGCCCTCTCTTGTTTATACAGTGAAAGCCATTTTATCCATTGCCTGTCATCTCCCTAATCCATTTACGAATGAATATCAATCAGAGGACTTAGATAATTTCCTCTCATTTTTCCTGTAGACTTGAAGCGGAGGAGGATGTGGTCTCCTCTCAGTCATGTCTAATCAAATTTTAGAAAATGATCTAGAAAAGCGAACTGTGCTGTTTGTATATATATAGTTATTTTTTTGCATATTCATAGTTTGAATGTGAGAAAATCAAACCAAAAATCTAAAAGTCAAGGGCTAGTACAAGTACAACACCCTTCCTAATGCATAGACAGAATAAGTGCTGAAAAAAAGAATTAATTAATCCATCAAAAGAAAATAAATTGCCAATATTGATAATAAGTTAATTGTTTAAGTCATCTGTCATGCAAAAATGCCACGGGATTGCTGGCTCCTGCTTCTCAAATGTGAGGATTTGCTGCTTTAGTCATTGTATGTTTTAAATTGTTATAAATTCAATATTTGGGGGTTTTGGGCTGTTGGTCAGAGAAAAAACCTCCCCAGAGAAATTTGAAGACGTCACATTGGGCTCAGGAATCTTGCGATGGGCATTTGTCACAATTTTACATATTACGGAATGAACACTGAGTAATCAAAAAAAGAACTGACAGATTAAGCGATAATGAAAATAATTGTTAGTTGCAGCCCTGAAAAGTAAGAGAATATAAAGAGAATATAATAACAATGTAAAATGTTATTTTTTATTAGACATTCCTCAAAAGAGTAAATAGAGTAATTTCATTTAGACACTCCTCTAAAATTTGATTAATCTAATAAACAATAAAATAACAGAACAAAAATGACTTGACAATGTGCAAGTGTGCAGCAGAGCCAGAAACCTCTCACTCACCCCTGTGATGACGGCTCCTCTGGACCAGCTCAGGGACAGCAGGAGGAAGGACAGCAGCACCGCCCTGAAGCCCATGACAGCAACAGGAGAACTGGACTCTCAACACCCTCAACACTGGACAACAGCTGTTAACAGTCTCTCCGACACCTCGCAATGGATCCCCAGCTCTCCAGTCAGTCATGTAGGTTCCCAGAACTCCTCAGAGGGGGGAGTCACTCTCTCTTCCTCTCTTTATCCACCTCCGACCCCCACCCAACACTCCCTCCCTCCCTCGCCATGTCTGAGATCTCCCCATGCACTCTCTGGCTGTCTCCTCCGAAACTTTGTCATCTTACTCATCCTGATGACGGCTGCTGGAAGCTCATAGTAGTCCCCTCTACTTGTAACCCTGTGTATCATTGCTTGGTACATAGGCTTTGACCATATGACTGCTCAAGGCAGAGGCTGACAGAGTTTCCATGACTGATGAGTTGTTCAAGCTAACACAAAATTTTTTGAAAAACTACTCATCAATAGATGACATTGATATGAACTAAAATGAATCTGACACCTTGTTGTGAGAAAAAGGGCACAGGTGCCATGAAATCCAGAGTTACCTGTCAGTCTGAAGCAGCCAGGACAAGACAGATCAACATCAAAGCTATATTAACAAGTTTACTGAAATTACCACAGGCTGACTCACGGGCTGGGCTTCATGTAGAGCATTTATAGGCTGGAAAATGATATTCCTTATTTTATTATGGCATATCTGTGCCAGGATGCTGTGTACTATGCCTGTATCAACTTTAGCATCACCAGTTTATCCACACTGAGAGAATGAGACTCTCTTATCTTTGAAACACTTATCTGCTTTGTCACATAAGTTACTCTGTAATCTGTGTGATGTATATGATCTTAAGTATTTGCTTGGTGTATATTTAAAAATATCAATTTTGACAGTAAAATGTGTTATTTCTCTGTCAGATGTGGTCTTTTTGACTACTTGCATTTACTTAATTTGAAATCAAATTAATCACAAATGTCTAAGCTAAACGTTTGTAGACTCTCACAACACCTCCCTGACATTGCTTATTAAGCTACAGTGTCACATAATGGATAACATAATATGAATAATGAGTCTTATTTTGTGCCAAATAACATAAATAATAGTGAAACCCCTGAATTATATTAGTCATTATGTAGTGTACGACAGGGTGATGATACACTGACTCTGAGTCAGATCTCTATTTCAGGTTCAGCTCATTGGAGATTTACTCTGGTTGTAAAATGGCCATATGTAGCAAATAATGGGATCTAGGGTTTATGCCAACAACCTCCCTGAGTACAAGATTAAAGATTCCTTATGTGTGTGTGTGGTGCACAATCGTGCACGTGTGTGTGACAAGGGAAGAAGATGTCACGTGTACAGTATGTGGACCTTGTAAATTATTCTGCATGCATAAACTTGCACTTGTACGTGTGTTTGTCTACGTGCATGCTCGGACAGTGATGGGCAGCAGGTTGTCAGCAGAAGCGTACAGGCTCTGATTTAAGCTGTGAGAAGAGAAATATGAGTGAGCGAAGAGGGGAGATAGAAGATAGACGGATTGGAGGAGAGGACGGTACCCCATGGGTTAGTCAGCAGCACATTGCCCTGCTGGTGCGCAGGTGATGGATTCCTCCAATGCAGCGGCCACATAATTACATTCACCCATTTCTGCCCTGTCAGCAGGAGCACTGAAGCCTCACCGTCTTGGGACAGGCAGCAGAAATCATGCAGGGAGGTGAACTCAGGCGGTGGCCTCCAGATAACTTTTGAATGAAACACATTAATAAAATCCATCAACAAAAGGCTGCGAGAAACTGCTTTATACTCAAAATATTAACTAGTATATTTTATGTTCAATAAAGTACAGTACAGTAAAGTTCACATTGTGTCAAGTGTTTATCATGCTGAATAATGTTTGCACCACCTTGTTATGATGAATATAATGTTAACTTAGGATGGTGGAGATGTTTTTATCGATAAAGATGATTCAAATTCTCAGTGATAAGATCTGAGTGTTGAACAAGGACTTCATGTTTCTCCAAATAACTTATTTGTGACTAAGAAACACATGACACTGGAGCTGTTTTCGACGACCTCAGCTTATTGTGTCATCGGATTGTGACCGCCTGTGCAATGCTTGAGAACAAAGTGGGAACAGGATTATCAATAAAGATTATATATTCAGGAAGAAAAAAAATAATTTCAGTAATCTAATTGTATATTTATGCAACTCATACTATCAAAATCCATTTCTCACTGTGGCTGGGATGAAGAGAGTGACACATGAATGATGAAATATAAAGAGGCAGAATTTCATTACATAAGTAATCCAGTTTAGAAAATGGTTTTAGTGTATGAGGACCTAGCCACATTGACAAAATCAGGAATAATAATTACATCTACAGTATATTAAGCTTATCTATCAAATGCTGATACCTATGTACATATAGGTGTAATCTATCTATCTATCTATCTATCTGCATCATGCATATAAGTACACATCGTACACAAAATAATAATACGCTATATATATGTCTACAAGCATTATACAACACTCGTTACCGTCACATTTTTTGGTCTGTCCTATTTTTATTTTTTTTGCGCGCTTCGTTTATATTGGCCCTCACAGGGGACCCTTAGTGCACGTGACGGTCAGCTGTCTCCACCCGGAAGCTTTCAGGAAGCAGACAACCGTAACAACAAATCTTCATACGCAAAACTTGAATTTTGCGGTGATTTATGATTGTTAATAATGGAGTCGACCCTCGAACAGCATCTTGATGACACGTAAGTTAATACCGGCCTGTGTTTGAGTTTGTATTTTAAATGTTGGGACGTTAAAGACGACTGACTGCTTTTTGTCTGTGTTGTTGGCAGCATGAAAAATCCAGCAGTTGTCGGTGTGCTGTGCACGGATCAACAAGGGCACAACCTGGGCTGTAAGAAAACACCGAGTTACTTGTTCTGTCTGAGGTTTTTCAGGAAAATGTTTCTCAGAATAAATCAGACCAAACTGGCTTTTAACTGACGGCTGAGTTAGGGTATCGTCAGTAAAATTACTCAAACGGACCTTTAAGTAACGTTAAACTATCGTTGGCTCCAATAAAAGCAGTACACATGCTTCCAACCAACCACGAGTCATTATGAGTCTACTATTTAATAACGTAGTGATACTTGTTTACAGTTTCTTTCAATTACTTAAGCACATTTTCTGAAACACTATTACAATTCTCTAAACATCCATATCAGTCACCACATCATTTTATACTGAGCAGCACAACACTTCATTTGTCCTGCAAAATGCCACACACTCACTCAAAACTAGAGCTGAAATTGACTAATCGATTGTTTAAGTGATTTTTCAAGCATAAATAGCAAAAATTCACTGGATCCAGCTTCTCAAATATGAATATTTTCTGGCATTCTTAGTCTTCTATGATAGTAATCTGAAAATCTTTCGATTTTGGACTGTTGTCGAACAAAACAACATATTTTAAGATGTCACCACTGGCTCTGGGAACTTCTGATGTGCAATTTTATTCTATGGACCAACCAATGAATCGAGAAACTAATGGGTAGATTATTTGATAATGAAAATAATAGTTGGTCATTGGTCAAAGTCTCCCGTCACGGGGTAGATTTTCTGAAGCCTGAAAACAGAGCCAAGAGGAGGGGCAGAAATAGAGGTTTTCTCTCAGACCACTTGAATTACAATATGCTGAATGGTTATGATGGCATTTTTGCCCAATGATGGCATTTTTGCCCAATGATGGCAAAAACCCCACCTTTAAGCCCAGACAGTCAAATGTTTAAATAACAGTGTCAGTATGTAATTTCTCATTAAGACTTACTTGCAGTAACCCAATAATAAAGTCAAATATCCTCTACAGACAACTGAATAAACTAATATCATGAAAACACCAGTTCCAACATGTGTCTGTTCACTGGTTTCTCATTCCTGTTCACAGCCAGCACCTTATATGTAACAGAAATGTCAAACTGAAAATAGAAAAATTAAAGTATAGTAAAAACACATATCTCAATATAAATAGCAACTGTTATGAAAAAGCTCAAAGACAGGGTTTAAGCTCCGTCCTCCTTCTGTCTCTTCCTCATGTCGCATACAGTAACTTTCACATAATCCCTTCTGTACAAGCAGGCTGTTGTCCCACTTTTGTCTGCCTGGTTCATGTTCAGTAACTGTGGAACCTACATAAAACTCAGTTTTGCCCCCTGTGTGTAAAGTTATTATTACATGTGTTACACTGTGATACACTGCACAAAAATGTATGAATTTACAGTAAATATTCCTCTGTTATCAATTCTTTTTACAATACCAGGTCATTGAAACCTATGAAACATTCATTTTTGAATGGTCATGACAGTTGTCGTCTTAATAGTTTGCATGTGAGGATTCACACAGTGATCACATCTGAGAGTAAAATGGTAAAACAGAAAAGCGATGTAATCCATTTTGATCACAGAGGCTATCAACTGAATATACGAAAATATAATATATAATAATAGACCACAAGAAGTGACTAAACTGTTGTGTGAAAAAAGAGCTTGAGAATTTCACACTGTTAACAAATGATAAAGTAATTATTAACTGTGTAAAAGCAACTGAGAAAAACTGGAAGTAAACTATCGTTAGCTCTCTTAAAATCACTTCAAACCCAAAAAAAGTTTGCATGCCCATTTCTGAATTTGTATAACACAAACAACTTGCTGTTGTGTCAACCTGTGTCAGTCATATTCACAAAGTTAATTATTGCTTGTTACTGGGAATTACTCGTGGAGAAATACGGGCTAAATAACATCAAGCAACATTCTCGGTAACCTTCCTGGTGAAAAATAACAAAGTGAGGTTAATTGTGAGCCTTACTAACAATAAGTAACAATGTCAGTTTAGCATATGACCCTCTCATTGACAACTGAAATGCGGATACTGTTGTTTTATGTGCAGTATTGAATACCACTTTTTTTTACTAACTCTTATCACTTCAGGACTCTTTCCACCTGTTGTTTTCTGTCCTGATGTGGTCACATTTAAGATGAGAAAAAACGCATGAGACATTAAAACTGTAAATGCAGCGAAGATCTAACCACCAAATCTACCTATTTTTGATTGGATGCATTTGGTCACATTTAAACCACTACGCCAGCTACATACATGGAACAATAACTTTTAACATTTCATACATCACACATCCAAAACAAGAATCAGCAGGCAGCTCTTAAAGGAATATGAAGCTACAGCCAGTTAGCTTAGCTTAGCTCAAAGACAGGAAACAGGGAGAAACAGATAGACTTGCTCTGTAACAAAATCCGCCTACTGGCACCTCTAAAACTCACTAATTAACATGTTATATCTAGTTTGTTTAATCCATACAAAAACCCAAGTTTTAACAACAAGTTATGTGCTGGACTATTTCTTGGGCTGGTGCGGTGACTTCTTGGAGTCTTGTTGTAGGACAACAAGACTGTTTGTTTGATCTCCTTAATCAAAAAGATGTAAAATATCATTCAACGTGATAAAACCAAAACATGATAGTTTTTCTACAATGTTAAATGCAGCTTTCAATAACACTTTTTTAATATCTCACAATCACCAGGCCGTGGCTCCCTGTCTGATGAACATGGCGGTGTTGTGTCGGTTTTGTCCAAACAAGCTGCAGCTCTCACCAGAGACCCAACAGACTCTCCAACTGTGTGCCTGGAGTCTGAGTCAGGGTGAGCACTCACACAACCTTTTGTCTTTTTTCCTTGACTGACTTGCACCTCCTCCTTTTTCTTCATCTCAGTGAATTTAAGATGTCTGTCTGTAGTGGTTTTGATTAATACTTAGGTTGAGACCAATAAATCTATGAAAAATTGTTGAAAGAGATCCAAAATCAAAGATTGAGAGAGATTATGTGTACCTTAGACTGTGCTCAAAGGCTTGGCAAAGGAGTTTATTTTCATTTGCATGGCTGTGCTGCCACCTTCTGGACTTTGTGAAATATTTTCTGGTACATGGGTGTCAGTGACTTCAACTCACACCAATATGTATCATTATTATTATTAGAAAGAAGTCATTTTGAATGGTAGACCTTAAAGTGGTTGTGTCATACTGTAGATGAGCCTGCTGCTTTGTTGGGACTTGTGGGCTGCTTTCTAAGTATGGTAGGAGTGTTAATCAATGACTTGATGACCGTGACAGATGTCACATTTCAAAACAAAATGTGACTGGCCATTAATCCTCAACTGACAAGGGGTTTATTCTGTGATTATTATTATTATTAGAAATGGCTCAACTTATTTCAAGTTATTTCTGTGTGGGTTTGAACTAAAGACCAACATTCAATATCTTTATCTAGATATCTAGATTTTTCTTCCTTTTAAATAGTGCATTTATGCAAATAGTGATGATGATGATACTAAAAATGATTGTTTTAGTCATAACATCACCAACAATAACAGTGCATGCTGAGGGAATTTGGGTATAGAGTGTCGTATTGATCAGTCCTGCAATAACAAGTCAAATTGCATCATATACATAATACTGGAGGTGAGTGACAGACAGTTGATATGATTTATCAGTCAAAGGTCAATATTGACTGATCGACTACACTCTTTAACCAAATCCCCTAAGCATGCATTATTATTGTTGGTGATGTAATAACTATAATAATTATTTTTAGGATCATGATCATTTTCATCATCGTGGGCATCAGCAATAGAGTTATATCCAGAGATGTCACCAAAACAATGTGTTGCTCAATTTTTGTCAATTTTGACTAATCTCTCTTGCTTGTCCATGCGATTATTGTTTATCAGGTGAATGTTTGTCTTAGTACATTGTTTATGTTTGTTTGTTTTGTAGAAACATTCTGGTGAGGAGTCATGGGACCATCACAGTAGCAGTTCACAAGATAGCATCTTGAAGACAACGCGACTCACTGGGGAGTTTTATTTATAAAGAAATGTACATGTAAACGTACACACACACATAATCACACAGTGTGAATGAACTTCAGTTGCAAGAGAAATCTGGAGTTTCCACTCATCTGTTGTGTTTTCTGTAAACTCAGATCCCAAATTGAAACCAGAACTTGCTTGCTAATGTTCTAATACTTGGATTATGATCTTGTCTTTTATTAAAAGAAATATATATATCCCAATCTGTCAGAAATGCTATTTTATTGGTGTCATGTACAGATTAGGCCCTGTGTCATGTTATTTCCAGCCATGTTAATGCTTTGTGTTTGTGTCTTTTTGTTAACATCCATATCCTTCAGACCAAGACAGTCATGCACAGAATAACAGCCCTTAATAAACTTTAACTTGACTTTGTGCTGCCCTCTTCATTATTCAGTATTCATTATTTTCTCTTTTGTTCGGTGTTTCGTGGTTAACAAATTCATTTTCTTTGGAAGCTGCATGACATGCATCCCAGAAATGAAAAACCAAAATAGGTTTCAGAGTTTGCGATCATTAATTAAAACTGCTATGGAGTCTTTGTCATGCTTAAGTCATATTTGGGGGCAAGATCTGACACATACATTGACTACAGGCGCATAGGAACAGGTAACCGTGGAGTGGCAGGCGAATGCAGGTTTTCATGCACCGGGGAGATTACACTCATCTCTGGATGTCTGGTATGCTAATCGGAGAAATTCCTTGATGGAGTGTTTGGTCAGAAATCCCGCGTATCCTACTGTCTACAGCGCATGGTTGCATGTATGCGGTGTAGATTGTCAGTGCCTTTGACCAAGACCTGAGTAAAGTCTGCGGTGGCTCTGATGTTTTGACCGCAGAGGTTTTTTCTTTTTTCCCCTCCTCTCCCTGTGAGCCCTCGGATGAAGTTCATTGCTACGCCTCAGTCACGTGGCCCTCCTCGGCGAAGACTTTGCTTTCTGCGGCTCCCCAGCACAGTCAGCGATGTTGAGGCTGAGCTGTGAGATGCAACTCAGAGGCACTCGCTCATAGAGGCAAAGTTATGGCACGGTCATCCTCGGAGAAAAAGGCCCCGCAGCAATTTCTCTCTGCCAAAAAGTCCCTCACCGGTGACGCGCACGCCTTTCTGGGACGCACAACTCGAGAAAATCCTAAATTACGCGTCAAATTCCACTAATTGAAAATTTGGGGGTGAAGCCCGTCGAGGACTGAAGGCGATTTCTGGTATGGACTTCTTTTTTTGTACACTTACGTAAATCAAGACATGAATCGTTTTTTAAATATAAGACGAGTGAACAAAAACATTGTATTTAGATTGTAATTCATTTTCTTTATTGGTGAAATATTTTTCTCACACCAAACCTCTCCCCCTGAGAAATCAAGCACAAGCCATCCTCAAAACCTCTGTGACCCTCGAAAGTTAGGCTATTTCTGGCTTTAAAACTTTTCACCCACATTGCATCAGTGCAGGTTTGTACCTCTTTTTGTCATATGGCACCCAGATGACATCTTCTTAAAATTCACGGCTGAGGTGTCAGTGTGCCTTGAAAGACTATTTTATTGCCTTCCCAGCAGTGTTGAGTTGAGTGAGGGGCACGATGCAACAGGCCTGTGAAGTGAAGATAACAACTAGTTCACAGCTACACACGGTAAGACCTCCCTGTTTTCTCCCCACAATAATAGGGGAGACCAGGGACAGATGTAACACTTTTTGCAATTTTCCCAATAAATCAAACATTTACACTAGAATAGCCAATTTGCTGTTTTATAAACTTCAATGTGTCAACTACTGAAACAATGTATTGAAGTGGTTTTATGAAATATGCAAGGGTTGCACTGTTACAACCGTCCCAGTGTACAGGGACGGTTGTAACATTCCTGGTAATTCCCGTCTCGTCCATATTCCAGATGTCTTGTGCAGCAAATTTGTGTTTGGTCAGGACAGCAAACAGGTTGTTGAAAAACATGTTGACATTTGTTTTGCTGAAGCTTGTAGCCTGAGGGCTTCGTATGGAAAGGGTTGGGCCACTCCCCTGACTGATTTGACCTGTTTTACTTCATCTGAAGCCCTCTCGAGCAAAGGAAGTGGGACTCCCCTGTCTTTCTTTCTTTTTCTGATATTTGGCATGCTGTAAGCAAACACGTTTTTACAATATACAGGTTTTTTAAATATAAATGAAAATACTTGCTTCAGGGACGGTTGTAACAAGGCCTTACAACCGTCCCAGTATCACCAGCCATGTTTTCACCTCATGTGACCTAGCCTGACAGCTAGCTTGACACATGTCAGTGATTTCTATTTTTAGCTTACAAAACAGTGATTGTAATACTTTTTTGGATTCCTAGACGTTGGATCTGAGGACGGTATCCAAAAAATACATCTGATAGAAAAGTTAAATTCTTACCTCAAAAAAAGTCTGGAAGTTTCAAATTTGGCTCCTTTTTTGTAAGTAGGACGACGATCTAACTGAACATGTGCAGAGTGAGTGTAATCTCTCTAGCTTATTTCTGATTGGAGGACTTCAAGGTGTTACAACCGTCCCAAGTTACAACTGTCCCTGGTCTCCCCTATGGTTTTGTGTATGCCTCCATGGACTAAGCCAAAAGCTTTCAGCTAAACACCCTGCATTTACTACATAATCTCACAATTCCTCAGGACTGATGTCTGGCTTTCCTCAGAATTCAGTGCTGTGGTTATAGTTAGAGGCTCCAGGTTGTGAATTAGTGTTATCTTGGTGGATGAAATAGTCAGGCAAACAGAAAGAAATAAAGAAAATAACACAAAAGAGAAATTTACTTGGAAAAATAGTGTTTCAGTAATTGAAGTAACTAAATTACTTCAGTTAAAACACTGTTTATTTGACTTTATCAGTACTGTAGAGCCATGGAGCCATGAAGTAATCTCCTAGGGAAAAATTAGTTCAACTATCAATGCATAATCTGCACAAAAGCAGGTTACGGGCAGGGCTGGAACTCACCCAAAATCGTGATATTTTTACTTTTTAAGTAAATGAGTATTTTTTGTGGCGAGCCTTTAAACTTACAACAACAAAAAAAAGTTCTGTTAGGATTCAACACGTCTGATCACCCGGAGAATCTGAACTGGACTTTTCATCTCCAGTCACCACTGTGTGAGTAAACTTTTACTTTCTGCAAGCATGCGTTTAAATACGTGCATGCTCAAGTGTTTAAAAAAAACCTTTTACAGGCTACATTTGAGGACAATAATGCTGCAGAGGGAGATGCATCATTTTACTACGCATTGCTCTGTGGTCACAGTGTGTACTATATATAATGCATCTACTATTACAGTGATGTCAGCAGATGTAATAGTACCCCTTTTTCAGACTTTTACACAATGCAGATCTGAACGGTTTTTGCAGTGTTGGAGTGAAATTTGTAACTATTTTGGAAGCAGGATCATTGTTTGACCCACTTTTTGTGCAATTCGCCTGCCCTACCATGAAGCTGATTTTCTTGTCTTAGCTCTAAACCCTTGTGGACGGCCTATTTAAAGAAAGAAACTGTGTCAAAATATGAATTATCTGCTATTATCGGCTGTGTTTTTTAACTGATGTTTTAAAGTTTTTTTAAGCAGATTTGTTAAGTGTTAGCTCTCTTCTTGAAACTGAAAAAAAAAGATTGTGTGAGCTGTCCATCAATGTCTGTACCCATGCAGCGGTGTCAGTGAGAGCTCTTGTCAAGACACTGAGATGCATGGCGTCCTTGCATCCAAACCACACATTCTCCTTGTCACAGTTGGAATACATGTTTGTTTGCAAAGGTCGTCTGTCCTGCTGTGCAGTAAACTAAAACAGAATGTGTCTTAACAGGACAAAGGTGTTGACCCTTTAAACCTGTAGAAGCTATTGGATATAGGTTTCTTAAAGCACAGCTGTGGAAGAAGTGAGGTATCTCCTACTTTCTGCATGGGTGAACATTTTCCTCTTCAGTGAGGACATGAGAGCTCAGAAGTCAGCAACAAATGGACATCTGGCTAACTAGATTTGTGTTTTTGATTTTTACTTTCATGTTACTGGAGAGACATCTACATAGCTGGGATGGGGGGGGGATTTATTCTTGTCTAACAAAAAGATAAGTATTTAAGGTTCTTGCTTGTCTTCAGGGTAAACTTTTGGATGGTTCATTTGACCGTTGCCTAATAATAATGAAGTTTGAGCAATGACCCAGATTGAAACAAAGCAACCAACACTGAAGCATAAACACATTTATTCCCACAACAATTTTAAGCACTTTTGCCACCTTATGTGATGCCAATATAACGCACACTATGTCATTATTATTACTGTTATTAAAACATGCAATGTATGATTACATTTTACTTGAGAAGGTTTCACCTCAGGTCCTTTACCTATCTCCAACTTGGCACTGCATCAGTGTGTAAGAAGGCCCGGCAGAACTACGTCATGGTGACTCTTGTTGAATATAGTGCGGAACATGTTCACGTGACTAATTACCTACCTGATGCCCAATTCAACTCATCATTACCATCTTTGTATCAATTAAAACTGCTTGTCATCATTTCTCATTGAAAATGGAAACACAACGGGGAGGAATCGGAATGCAATATTCTTCTCAGTGCTTCACATCTGTTGAGTCAGACTGCTGACTGAAGCACTGTTGCTGCATCCCAGTTCATGGGCCACATTCTTCGAAGTCTGCATTTGTTTACCAAATAAGTTAACAGCTCATGCAATCAGTCACTTCCTAGTATCTCGCATAATAAAAATAAGCAACAGGGGGGAGGGAAATGGAAGTCACATAAACTTTGAACATGTGTTTAATTACAGAGTGTTGCAGATGAAAGGAAGTTAAGCTCAAGTGTATGGAAAACTATTTTGGCAATGTGAGGGCAATTTCCCGTGACAAAGGCTCTAGTAATGGCAATTTTTCTGTGTCGGTTGGTTAATCCGCCATCTTAACAACTATTAGATTGATTGCTATGAAAGTTTGTACAGACATTTGTGGTCCCTAGAGGATGAAACCTAATGACTTGGGTAATCCCCTGACTTTACCCCTAGCGCCACCAGCAGATCAGAGTTTTCACTGATCTGTGAAATATCATCTACTAGATGGATTGGCACAAAATTTTGTACAGGTATTCATGGTTCCCAGATGATGAATCGTAATAACCTTGGTGATTCCCCTGACTTTTCTGCTAGCGCCACCATGAGGTTGAACTTTGAGGGTAAGAGTGAAAAGTCTCGACAACTGTTAGATGGATTGCCATAAAATTTGGCACAGATTCGTATCTCTCTCAGGATGAATTGTAATAACTTTGATGATCCTCTGAGTTTAAATCTAGCGCCACCATCAGGTCAACATTTCAGTTTGTCCAATACTCTCATTTATGACCAAAAACCTGCAAAACTAGTGACATTCCCATCAGCTTCAGCTGTACTTTGTTTAGTGCTAATTAGCATATGTTAGCATGCTAACACACTAAACTAAGATTGGTAACATGGTAAACATTATACCATAGCATGTTAGCATTGTCATTGCGACAGCATGCTGACATTAGCATTTAGCTCACATCACCACTGAGCCTAAGTACAGCCTCACAGAGCCGCTAAGTGTGGTTGTTTACAAGCTAAAGAGGACCAACCTGACAGCACCATTTGTTTTGTTCTCATTTTGTGGAGGAGGCACAGGCTCGGTCCTCTGCAGGTCGTTCTTTCAAGGGCTGCATTCTTTAAAGGATCTAGCCTCTGAATTGGTATACAGTGTTACATTGTGTCTCCTATAGTGGCATAAGCTGGAATTGTAGCTCTCGTGACACCATCAGGCCAAGAAACACTTTTTGCCATATTTAGAATATTGTCAGTACAGAATGTTCCTGTCCAATATCCACATTGCTGTTTGTAGAGTTCTACTTCTATCTTAGCTTTCAGGTTTCAGAGATGTGAGCGTGCACCTGCATCAATTTTTATCTTTTTGTTCTCATGTTCCCCCCCTTCGTTATTTGTTACTTCACTGATCTTTGTCTACTTCTTGTTGCAGGTGTAAAGCTAATCTGGATGCAGCCATAGTTACAAGTGCCCTTCGACCAACCTGAGAATGACACTGAGAGAATAGGACTCCTGAGTTTAATCATCACCCTCCAGAGCCTTCAGGCATACTACCAAAAGAGCGTAAGAGGTAACTCAGTGTGCTAGTTTAATCAGAACATCTCTTACAGTATGATCCTGATGCTGTCGCTGCTCGGGGTAATGACTAACATGAATTTTTGTTACACACAGGATACCTGTGTGTTTCATTCCTTTCCTCTATGTTTATTTTGGTGTGTAACTACACATTTTAATTTGCATAAACATTATTTTACTTAATATCCTGCTGAAGAAAAACATACTGCGCGCCTTACTTACTTTTGGTAATCCTTTGTGAAATTGTGCAACTTTAAGGAATAGTTCACCTAAAAAATGTTTATGTACTTTGTTATGTTGTCTCAAGAAAACAGAATATCTACAAGTTGTTATATTTTCTGATACTTAAACTTGTGCAACTTAATCATTCAGAGTAGCTGAAGAGTGAGGTGTAACTTAGCAGCCTCACGCAGCACTTCACGTGTCTGAAACTGAATGATGCTGCATTAGTAGTTAGGAGAGGTTTTTTATGTTTTCTTATGGTTTTGCTATTGTTAATAAAAAGTTGGTCTTTTTGATGGCCATTACTTTTTAGATGGTCCATGCAAACATTATGGTCCGGCATTCTCTGCTACAGGAGCAACTAATAGAAAGGTTTGCTTTTGGTAAAGTATTCTTTACGTTTCACGCAGGAGAAAAAATTGATAATAAGAATTCACAGAAGAAGAACACAGTTTTGCTGCAGTTTCTCCAAATCTTAGTGCTGTTAGTTGCAACAACTGGTGTGCGTGTGTGGGTATGTGTGGTGCATGTTGGAGTCACAGGAAATGGCAACCACAGAGACCAAACAAGACACATTGAATTTTGATGATAGTCTGAAATGGATTCCATAGAATAGCAGGCTTTGCGTTCACTATGCTGGAGGGAACACTTGCTGTACTTGTTTCTCCTGTCCATATTGGCTGTCCCCGCCCCAGGCCCAGCCATCCCAGGTGCAGGACTTCAGGTTAGATGGCTCCGCCCATCTCTACCTGCAGACAACCTACAAAGGGAAAAAACACAAAAGCAACACTGACAGAGTCAGAGGCGGTCTCACTGACCATAATGAGATCGATTTGATTCCAATGTAAAAGATAGGGATAAAATGTGAACCCATCCTTTAATGCGTGTCAGTCCATCTTAAAAAGTTTAGCTTAGGTCTTAAAGTACATGAGAAAGCATGCATTGTTTATGGAAGTGCAGCACTGTAGAATTTGCAAACTGTGTGTGCATGCTGTACAATAAATCTTTAAATTAAAAACACATGTTCATGATTGGAAATGCATCATCCCTGCCAAAATTTTACAGACAAATAATTGAGTGCACTCTTATGTATAACCGTGTCATAATTATAACGGCATGTTTTGAATTGGACTAACAATTTAAAACTCAAAATGCAAAATGTATGTTACCTAAAATTGAAGATGCAATTGCAAACTGATCTTTTGAATTTGAATTGTTTAAGCCCGTATCAAATGAAAATTAAATGGAAATTTCATTTTGCATTTGTCCAGGATTCTCCCAGGCTTATTTTTTGGATGTTATGCTGCTTATACTCATGCCCAGGACAAACTGTATTAGTAAGACTGTTTGAACTGTGTGTTCAGACACACTTGGAATAGATGAAAAACATGAGCCTTTAGGCATTTTGGCTGCAAACCCTATCTGCTCTCTGACCTACTCGCTTTCCTGTGGCAGTCCCTCTCTCTCTCCTTTCCATCTCTCATAGGTTTGAGTGCAACTCTGATTCAATTCCACATTCCTGCTAATAATTTCAACAATAATAACAGTTGGCGGTAACGTGCCACAACATGCAGCAATGAACCCGCAAAGGCAGTGAAAGGGAAGATTGTAAAGATACTGTAAATGTTTGAAACAAGCAGTTTCTTTCACTCCGAATGTCAGTACAGTAAACTTGGCCAAATCTAAAAGTAGATTTTAAAAAGTACCACTGAACAATACCATACAGCCACCCCTTCTATCAAAGGGGTATGATAAAAGGGTACTTTGAAAAAGAGAAAAAGAAAAAAAAAACAAAGAAAGGGAGCTAGTAAACATGGATGTAAACAATGCTGGACTAAATCAGCTTTTCAGAGGATGCTGGAGGAGAGATGGAGGTGAAAACATCTGTTAACTGGTTGTTGTGCCTGTCTTTTTTAAATGTATACCTCTATACAGTAAATGGTATGTTGGTCAAACAGGATAGGGACAGATTTTGGAGAACACTATTCACCAAGTAACCTTACTAAAATCTAATATTAGACTAGAAACACAATGTAAAAGTTGGAGCGAGAATCTCCTGGTTGAAGTGTGCAGTGTTTAAACCACACTACAAAATGCTGATCTCCAATCCCCCATCGCTCAAACCCTCAGACCCCCGGAACATTCACAAAAATGCACTCAAGCACACTCTGAGGACAACTTGCGAACAGCACATGGGGGGGAAATACTTTCCTCGCAGTACACTGGCCCAATTCATTCCCCCTTTAATCCGCTCTATGCTTTCTGCCTAACTTGGTCTCAGCTTCTTATACATGTCTAAGTCAGACTGAGTTAGTGATGCAGGCTACAAAAGACTGGTGATAAACACAATTTTACTACGCCCTCTCCTTCTACTTCCTTCAAGGTTACTTTGCTTTCCAGCTTCTGAGGCTAGCTTATATGCCATCCTCGCCATGTGACAATGTTGCAGGTTTTAAGCAGTCACTCAACCAAGGTTTCATTTTGTTAGACCTTTTCAATTATTTTGTGACACACCTAGTCCTGAGAACCGGTTACAGTGTGTGTTGTGTCATGCGTCATGCCTTTGGACATGTTGGTACATATTTAGACAGTTACTCTCGTCTGTGGACAAGCCTGGGGTGTTTGGTTATAAAGCATTTCTTTAATTTATTTGGAATTAATTCTCAAATCTTTTGAAACATGTATTTAATTTGTTTAGGTGGTTAACACTGTCGTCTCACAGCAAGAAGGTCCTGGGTTCCAAATGTACTGCCTGGTTGGCGCTCGTTGGGGCCTTTCTGTGAGTTTGCATGTTCTCCCCTTTCAATCTGTGTGGGCTTCCTCTTGCAGTGAATTGAAAACTGTAAATTGTACATGTGTGTGAATGTGACTGTGAATAGTTATGTCTGTATGCTTTTAAGCACAGTCACATTACACTTTAATCTTGCAAGTATTCACTCCATCTCCTGTTCACTTCAATTGAAGCCCGTACAATGGACAAATTCAAGCGTTTCCTGCTTCGGTGCGATCTCCTGGCAAGTTTTGCCCTGTAAGTTTGTCAGCCAACAGAAAAAAAGGATGCACTGTGTTTGGAAATATATGTGTGTGTGTGTGTGTGTGTGTGTGTATATATATATAATTCTAGCAGTGTGTCATCACTTTATTCTGTAAAATATTACACAGCATTGCTGTCATCCAAGGTTTGTACAGTTTATGATTGCTCTGCTCAGTATTTATTAAGTGCGGGACACTTTCACTGAATGGAAGGTAAACCCTGCGTTTGATTGTCCAGAAACCCCCACAACCGCTGCACAGGATAAGCGGATATAGATAATGGATAGTTGGATTAATTAATTTCACACCATGCCGGTGTTTTGCAAACTCCCATTTGATAATGCAGCTAATTTCTTTGCATGGTGCATCATCTCCATAGATACACATGTGTTTCATCTGTTTCTTGAAACTTTATGGTCTACTGTTTTTCAGTTACATGGCTTAATCCTACAGGTACAGCAGAATAATAATAATGGCTATATTCTATCCTTACATGGAGACAACATTGCCTATTCACTTTACTTGGCCCTTATGGACTGCATGTGTACTGTATCTTCAGTCAGGTTTAGCGGGTCTGTCAACAACCATATGAGTGTGTCTTGTAGGACTGACTGTCAAACAAAACAAAACAGTAAAAATACATTAGTATTAATTTGCGATAATTTAAAATGTTAAATTCTGCTCAAATCTAAAGGCAAAGTGTGGAGTTTGTAGAGAATGGGCTCTAGTAAGACTAAACATAAATCAATAGATTATTTAAGATAAATGTAAAATAATTATTGCTGAATCAGCACATCTTCATCAGCACACACAGAGGTCGGTTCATCTTTGGACTTAAGCACTAGCTGCTTTCAGAGCAGAAGGCAGACGATCACTGTACTACAGCAGTTTGATAGAACGTGCCAGAGGGAGTGGTTACCTGCAGTGCAAGTGCTGTATATAAGAATTTATTCATGTAACGTGGCTGTATAAAAAACACTCTACCAAGTCCAGTGATTTACAGTATGTTATTCTTAAATAGCAAAGTGTTCAGCAACTCTGAACTATGGGAGGGAATAGTCAGAGTTAGAAGTTTAACAGTCAAGCCGTAACAAGAGCACAATGAAACAAGACAGCTGTCACGCTGGTAAAGTAACAGTGCAATTAGTAGCATTGTGGTGAAACCAGATCGCCTGTGACAGTGGCCTGACATCAGAGCAAGAGTTTTACATATCTTTGGTTTTACCTCCAGAACGGAAGGCAGAATAGACAGAACTCGTTTTCTCACCAAGCCCCACTCTGTGACCTGATTCAGTGCAGGTGCTTGACTTTAAATCAGCAGCAGTGATTGGTACACAGAACATGTGTATCTACAGTAAATAGTTGAGTTTGCTAGTAAAGTCGTCACTCAATCTCTGCTGCTGTTTGACCCTTCTTATCATCTCTGACCCCAACACCGTCCTCGCATCCAGCTGTGGGCTCTTTCTCTGTGGTTCCCCATGGAGAGCTGCAAAGGTTTTATTTATTTTAATTTTGACTTAACTCTAGTTAAAATCTTAATAGTTATGGATATTTGTCTGGAAGTCATGTATCATCAAAAATTAAATCCAATGTATTTGTTCTGTTTGTCCCTGTTTGACGCTGTCAAACGCTGTTGCTCTCTTTTCAACAAGGCTCATGAAGTTTCTGCTGGCACAAGTCAAAGTCTTAGGAAGGGGATCCTTTTAGAAGCCTGTTCCAAGAAAGGCCCAAAGTAATTCAAGGTCACATGTTGCCTGTTGGGGTGCCAAGTCAAACTGCAGTACAGCTGGCTCACAACACAGGCATAAACAGCTCACTCCTGAATCCCCTCACCACAGGAGCACAGGTTCATTTCACAAAGCCGCAGTCTTACAGGTTAAGTCTTAACTTCAAGTTACACAGATACTGTATGGAATCAACACACGTGCACACCAGAACATTATGCACACCAAACATGACATTTGGTTAAAAAAACCCAATTTAATTATCAATGCACTCAGTTATCTGTTAGCACCCTCTTTGACACTGTTTGCCATATGCCAGTTCAAACATCAAACTGCATTATCTTATAGACCATCAGTGCGTTTACTTGCACTTGAATAACCTGGTTATTATGATTTTTACAACAGGTAAAACAAAATGCTTTACTTAAATGTACCCTGTGGAGGTTTTGTTTTTTTGTAAACAAAGAAAGTTATCTTTACTTCCACTGTTTCATACTAAAAGACATTGTGTGTATCTTGAGATGTGTTTCCTTCCTCACGAAGCATTTGTAAACCTGATTTTTGGAATAATTTGAAATCGACATTGTTTATATCCCTGCTTGTGTGCCAGCAGTCTTCTTCCCTGCCTTTGTTGTTGCATTGCTACATTTCGTGACACGTTACAGCCAACAACTGCGTGACACCATTGGCAGGACTGTATATTACGTCACTCATGCGCAAGTCCTTGTGCGTTACAAAGACTTTAGACAGGGAAAGTGCAGCTGTGATAGCATGGGATGAAAGGAAAAGCCATTACTGTAGCTTTGAGTCAACTTGAGTAAATTTGAGCATGTCAGTCATGGTTTTCAGACTGCATGGCTTCAAGTTGGCTAAATAGTCAATTCTTAGAAGCCGTTTTATTGAGTTATCTGGATAACTTTGCAAAGCCTGGTTAATGTGTCAGATTCGAGAGGGTTTCTTGGTTTTACTCTGCAAAGTTATTCAGATAACTCAGTATGAATGCCTCCTGAAACAGACCTCTGGGGGTTTTTTTCAAATTAAAATATCACAAAGTGATAACTGAAAACATCATTATCATCAAGGCAAACTTTAGCCCATCATGCCGAGGACATGCTGCTACGTGCTGACACAGAGGAGAAACACATGATTAAATATTTGCACTTGCTGTGACGTAGACCCACTTAATGTAAACACTGCTGAGACATTCGGTCTAGTGCAGTAGCTGTAATAATGAAAAAAGAGGTGGAAAAGTAACCAGATTCAGCCGTATTGTAACTGGCCTGTTTCAGCTCAGTGACTTTACAAGTTAATACAACATCCTTAGAGGACTGTTCTGTACCATGACATAATGATAACAAAAGAAAGTCAATCATCAGTTGTCTCCTTGAATGGTTCAAAATGATTTGATTGACTTTTTGGGTCTACAGTTTTCTGTAAAGTAGCTTGAAGAAGAAGCACTGTAAGGAAGAAGAAATTCACATCAGTTGTTTTATTTAGAAAATAATCAAGCTTTTCTTTTTGAGGAAAAGTCTGCTTGTCTTTGTCCTCAAAAACTCTAACATGCTACATACTGTTATGCTGTTGACATCGAAATGAAGAGACAGAGATTCACTCACAGAATACAAATGCATTGATGTCTTTTCCTTAAAAATTCGACAGAGAAAAAGCTCTCAGATATGGAATTTCTAATCTTGAGTATTGACTTTTAAACACATTAGTGACTGTGTGAAAGTCTTTGCAGCAAATGTTTTGTTTAATATTTTATAATGAATCCAGCACATTACCTTATATAATATCTATAACAACCATAACTGTGTTTATATCCACATTACCCACGTGAAAACATGTCATGCATGTATGGCCTGTGATACAATGAATGAGATTTTGACGCTACTGATTTTTTTCTCCTAGTGAAACCAAGGCAGCCATGAACCTGTTCAGGAAAGATGCCATGACCACTAAGAAGGAGAAGGAAAAAGAGATCCAGTATGAAGACCCTCCAGATGGAGGCTGGGGCTGGATGGTGGTGCTGCATTGCTTCCTGGTATATCTACCTCCCTCATCTCTCAAACATGCAAATATTTGGTCCATTTAACCATTTGCAATCGTTCTTCAGCTACTAGTTTTCCCAACCACTGTGATCAAATGCAGACATATTGTGTGCAATGAGGGTCTTTTTCAACAAGTGCCTAATAAAATCATGGCAGCAAAAAGACAAAACTTTAACCAGCCATTTAAAAATACTCTTCTGCACTCTTCAACAATTGGCGATTTTATATTTTCATGTTTCCTTTTTGTAAATCTCCATATGTGTTTCACAGAGCTCATCCTGTAACAAGAACACTAATTAAGCCTGAAAAAATTTAATTTATTTACCTCACATGCAGTCTATGCTAACACTGATCGCTTTCCCATTATTTGCATGTATGTGTGTTTGTGTGTGTGTGCTTGCGCAGGTAAATGTCCTAGTGATGGGAACACTGAAGAGCTTTGGGATCTTCTTCGTGGCATTCCAAGATGAGTTTGGAGGCTCGTCAGAGAGCATCAGCTGGATCGGTTCCATCATGTCGAGTCTACGTCTGTCTGGAGGTTTGTAACTCTGTCTGCATCCCCTACACAGCTCTGCGGACGTTGAGTATGATTGTGTCCTCTCTCCTTCCTGTCCCCAATGAATTTGTAAGGAGAGAGCAAAGCTTTTACCATTTGAGCCACTTTTCCTCTGCATGTTTACACTTGATGTTGAACAGTAGAAAATGAAACATTTTAAGATTCTTCGTCTTTGTGCTTCCTGTCCTGTAGCACCCCTTGCCTCTGTGGCCTGTGCCAAGCTAGGAGTCAGGGTGACCTCCATCGCTGGGGCAGTGCTGGTTAGTGGAGGCTTCCTCATCAGTATTTTCGCTACCAATGTGGTGTTCCTCTACATCAGCATGGGAGTGATAGTTGGTGAGTAGAAATCTGTGGTAAGTCAAAATACCGCAAGGAGACTCAAATCTGCTGCTTCCCTGATGACTCTGAAACCACAAGGCAAAACCAAGGCATGAGGACATTTATTTGACATCATTGGTTGTGAATGACTTTTTTCTCTTGTCTGCCCACGTTCCTGTGACAGACACAGTGTTTGATAATGATAACCTTCTTTACTCCTCTTAGGAATTGGTTTTGCACTACTATACCAATCCTTCTCAGTGGTCACAGCGCTGTACTTCCGAAAGAGGCTAGCAACAGCGTATGCGATTGGGCGTTCTGGGATGGGTTTGACCTTTGCCCTTGCTCCGTTCACTCAGCTGCTCCTAGACAAATACGCTTGGCAAGGTAGGCGGGACAAATCTGTTAATGAGCAGGCAGTGTCAGACCCTAATGTATTTGTTTGATGTTTTCTGGTGTATTTACTTTTTTGTGTGAGAAGAAATACTGCACATATAAGGTGACATTTTGGGTCCTGAGCTCTGTTTTTCCCCCACAGGGGCAATGCTGATTCTTGGAGGTCTCATGCTGAATCTGGTGGCCTCTGGAATGCTTCTGCGACCCATCAATGTGAAGCCTCCCGTGTCAAACCCTACCTCTTCTCCTATCCAAAAGAGCCCTGCTGTTTCCCTTAAGAGCTCCTCAGAGAAGGAATACACTAAGAGCTGCTTGAATGGCTCCTCTCACCTATCCAATGGCATCTCCAAATCAGACTCATTCCCATCCCCTCCTCCTCCCCATGGGGACACTGAGAACCTGGGGGGCCAATGTACTCAGGGACTCCAGGACCAGTCAGTGAACCCTGAACTGACCAGACTGGTCCTCAATGGTGTGAATGGCCATGAGCCCCACCGTGACTTGGGTCAGTGTAAACCCACAACTCTAGACAGCGCCGCGGAGCTCAATGGCAGCATGAAAGGCTCCACTATTGTTGGAGTTTCCTCACATGCTAGCACGCCAAGTGAGGTGACCGTCAGAAAAGCCAAAGTACTGGATTTTTCCCTGCTAAAAGACCCATTCTTTTGCATCTACACTTGGTCCTTGGTATTCAGTCAGCTGGCCTACTTCATCCCCTATTTCCACCTGTCTGCCCGTGCCAGAACCCTGGGCATCGATGCCATGGATGCTTCCTTTATCATCTCTGTGGCAGGTAAGGCACACATTGGTCAACAGCCCCTACTGTGTTTTTATGATCCACCTTAAAGGAATAGTTTGACATTTTGGGAAGCAGAGCTTATTTGCTTTATTGGCAAAAGTTAGATAAAGGTAAGAGAAAATGTATTCCACTCATATCTGTACAGTAAATATGTAGCTGCAGCCAGTTAGCATAGCTTAGCATAAAGACTGGAAACAGGGGGAGACACCTAGCCTGGCTCAACCCAAAGGTAACAAAATCCTTCTAGCAGCTCTGTCACTTTCTGAAGTCTTTGCTGGTTGTCACAAGGTTAAAACATTTCGACTTCAGGGTCATCATACAACACATTACAAAGAGCATTTAAGTAAAATGATTATGAAAGTTTAAGTTGAAAAAATATAAAAGACAACCAGTCAAATGCATATACAGACATATCACACATAAACAAGAGAAGTAGGTTGTACCAGAAATCCCTACTTAAGACAAGAAATTAGCATATTTCCCAAAATATCTTTTTAATTAAGCAAATTATCGCATCATTAGATCATTAGGCTCTTTTGTCATCATAATTATATTGATTTTGACAATTAAACTATGATGATGGTTCCTAAATTGGGTACCAGTTGAGTTGGGGGTCAGGTACAACTTCAGCTCTTTAGTTATTCTAGAGTGGAGGATCTTGAAGATGAAAACTCCAGTGACACTAAATTGCATTTAATTCATTTGAATTATATTTGTATTACATTCTCAGTCTCTGCATGAGTTGTTATAGCATACCTCTATGGTTTTTATTGGAATATTTTGAATGTTTGTAATATATCACATTTGTGAGAGGCATATCTTTTTTTAAAAGACCTCCCCTTCTGGGTAACTCTGTTAGGTACAGTACTTCTCCTGACTGTGGACCAAATATGGTGTCCCTTACATCCAACACCAGTACCACCCCTCACCTGACTGCCAGCTCAGCAATTTGATTTGGTCTAAAATCACGTGATCATATAGCAAACTTATCCGTGGCCAAGTATGAATTACAGAGCACCCCGTTGGCTGCTGTGTTAATTGTACTGGGTAACTTTTTTTTCATACTTCTATGACTATTTAAACGGTTTGATATCTCTTATGAAAGTTGAAACTGGTGGATTTAATCAATGAAACTCATCGCAAAAGGTGTTGCAAAAATGTTAATTTTCTGGAATTTGGCTTCCAGTAGGGATTTCACAGTGACTGAGAAGAGGGAGGTTCCAGGTTTCTTTTAGACTGGGTTTAAGAAGCAATGCAAAAAAGTCTTCAGTCAACTTCTAGGCATTAATTATTTGTGAGCTGCTCAGACTCTGCAGTCTTATGTAATGAATGTGCTTGCATAAAAGCTGAACTTTAGTCCGCTGGCTAGGATGAATGGGTTCAGCAGTATGCCATTGATGAGGCCACTCCATATGAACAGAAAACAGCATTTTGACCACTGTCCACATGTGCATGTAATTCTTTAAGAGTACTTAGTCAGGCTTTGTGAATAATTGAAACGCTCCACAGATGGGGTTGTGCGTTTATGAGTTACATGCTTCTGTTTTGTAATCCATCCCTTGGTAATCAGCAGACAGATATAGTATTACCTTTTGATGAAAGGTGTCTTTTAGATAATGACTGCTTTGGTGATGCATTTTGAGCATTCTGAAAAACCAAACCAGTTATTGTAAAGTACGGTATGTAGACAGCCTGGAAAATATGTTTCCTTTATCAGCATTGGTGTGCAATAGCAGCTGGACACCACCACTGCTGGAGAAAATGGGAAAAATGAAAGAAAGAGGTCTCAAGAAAACAGTATGGCCTGCACAAGAAACACAGCTGGGATGAAAACATTTAGAGATTGAGCCAAAACGAAGATTGGGGTGAAATAACATTGCTGCATAAAATTATACAGGATACACTAAAATTAACTGACAAATATGCTTTATGGGTTCTTAAACCAACCTCAACAATGTTTCTATGGAGGTGCATAAACATAAATGAGGATGTAGATGAGTTTCCCTGGTGGTTTGTGGGGTTATTTTGAGCTTTGCGCCAGCGATCAGTGCCAGCGAGCAGCAAGACTGACAGATTCTTTTGACTCAGACATGTTTGTTCTGTCACATTCTCTGATCACGTGCACTGTAATGAGAGAGAAAGAGAGACAGAGTTACAGAGAGTAGTGCCACCCACACCACAAAGCCACCATCCCAGTGTCCCGCTGTCCCTCTTTCCCCGACCCAGCACTTGTCATAGAGGCCCATTGACTCAGCTGAGGGAGGGAGGCCACTATCGTCCGGGTCAGTTTGTTCGTCAACCCTCAGCCACCAACTCTGGAGCAAACTGGAGTCGCTAAGCAACAGCTAACAGTGTAAAGTTGCTGGCGTGGTGACAAGAGGGGCTCCCAATTTTGTTGGAGTCCAGTTCTAAAGTGGCTGATACTTCGCAGAGGAGCACTGAGGCGGCAATCTGTACAAAAGAGGATGCAAGACAAGCCAACTGCAACCTCAGAGAATCTGGGAAAACCAACATGCCTTTTATAACCCTTTGCTTTAATCTAGTGACAAAATGTCCCTCTTTGAAGCAAAGGGAATGGCATCCCTCCATGCCTTGCAAACCCCCAAGATCTATCCAGAGGCATTCACATACACCTTCTATACCTGTCTGCACTACGGACAGAAATGGACAGAACCAATAATGTCCCTGATGCAGTTGGCTTAAGGTGCTACTTGGAGAGGCCAAATTTAAACTGCTCTGTGCTGAGTTTGAACAGGAACAGCTGCAGGCCTTGACCAACCTGCTGAGGCTAAAACACACAAACAAACTCACAACTCGTCTGTATGCAAGCAGGGGACACCCCAGGACACTGTCTTGGGTCGCTAGAGGAGGACACAAAAACACAGCACAGCTGCCTCATGTCATCTTGCTAACCTTGGAAGAGAGAAACGCTCTAGATTCTGTTATGTAAGGAAAGCAGAGGTGTTCACTGAAGAGGCATTTCATTGTTTATTCATTTGAAATTCATTCAAAGCCTTGAAGAGTGAAAATGTAGTTGATCATCATTAGTTACATCCACACGTTAATTTATGTAGATTAATGTAACCTTTATTCACAATAAGGGAAAATATGCATACTTTACTTGGTAATAAATACTTTATGCAAACTCATCCATATTCAGCAGAATTCCCATTTGTTTTGGGTTCAAGCTGAACGTCAGTGGCTGCAGCCTGTGCAGTTGTGGTGCAGCGACTGAGCAAAGGATGGGTAAGTCTGATCTGCATAGAACCAGTTTGTTTCATTGATCAATGGCTCAGCGGTGCCTGCTATTCCTGCACGGTCAATACACCACTGCAGTTTCCGCACAGCCTATCGAGTTCCAGTTGACCTCAGCAGAGAGCAGCACGTATCTGCCCAGTCATCATACCCGACAACAGCAACCAATCAATCAGATGGGATGGAGTGCATGATGAGTAGTTTGCCTGGGCGTTATCAGTGTAATGCAGATGTTAACAGATGGATATGTTGCCACCCACTGTTGCTGGCAACATTCACGTTTCAGAGAACAGGAACAACACGTTTGACACCAATGCAGACCGGTGTAGTTTTGCTGCAGAGCGTCATTTTCCCCTCACATTCTTTCTTGCCCCACCCTCACTCACTCACTCTCACACACACACACACACACACACACACACACACAAACACACTCATGTGTAGATGCGCACTCGTACTCCCTCCTAGCTTTGCTTTTATCAAGCATAAAATAAGAGTATGATTTTAAAATGACAACATACGCTCACAGGTAGATGGCTTCATGGATTGCCTAAACCTGCCATGCAGATAGTTTTAGTTTTATTTGCCCAGGTTTTGAAATGTCTGGCTCCTTGATGTGATCACAGCATTAAAAAAATTAATTTATTCAACAGCAATGTTGATTTTTTTTTTTTATTTGAGCAACTCACCTCACTTCTACCTCAAGTCCCCAAGAAATATATTCTGATATTCTGAAGACACATTTCTATTGATTTTTTTGATGCCACAAGTACCACAAACAAATTCTATTCACCTCCATTGTTCTGGGGTTGAAATAGATATCTCAGACAGATATCTCAAAACTTGCTGTTTTCTGTTCTTTTTTTTATTTGGGTGAACCAGCCAACTGAAGTAACTTTAAAAAAATCTCTGGACATTTGCTTTGCAGTAGTATATTATTTATTTCTAGTGCTTAATAATCAGTCTGCTTTATTTAAGTTGATAATCCGGATAACTGCTGAAACTATTTTATAAATGTTAAATGTGAAGACATTTTTATCTAAAGGTGAAGAGAGTAGTGATGCTCTTGTCATTTTTGGATTCAACAAAAAACTCCATTACAGCTTCCTGTCAATACCTAAATATTTTATTGTATGTGTTCCCCAGTCTGCCTCTCTTCTCTTATTCCTTCCTTTAAGAAACATCTTACTTTATTTATCCAGGATAATCCACTCTGTACCAATACTGCTTTTTAGAAGTTATTGGTACATACATTTAAAAACAAACAATAAGACAATTAAAGCATGAGATAAAAAACATGAATGTATCTGTAGTATTACCAACATCCTGTGTCTAAAAATGATCTGTCTATTGTTTGTATATTTTAGTCACCCAAATGAAATGGCCATATCAAATCAATGAACTGTGGAAGCTGGACGTTTTTACTGAAGTCTCCTTTTTACTTATTATTATTATTTACTTATTTACCTTTTTACTATTTTTCACCCGTTTCCGTTTTGCTCTCAACTCCAAGACTCATCATCATCTTAAAGTTTTACTTTGAGTAAAAGTATTCTAATCTCACTTTTGCCACCATTGGCACCAAAATGTTTTTTTTTAATTTTTTTTATTTACCTTCACTCTTCTCTCTGTACCAGTTTCTCATCCACCCGATTCATAAGCCTCACCTGTCTGCCTCTGTTGTAGGTATCACAGAGACCATCGCCCAGCTGGCTTCGGGCTGGGTTACAGACAGGAACCTGTTCCATAAATACCACTACCACAAGGCCTACCTGATCCTCTGCGGCCTGGTCAACCTGCTCTCCCCACTGGCCACCTCCTACATCCTGCTGATGGTTTACGCTGTCTTCTTTGCCATCTTCTGTGGTGGATACATGGCTCTGCTGCTGCCCGTTCTAGTAAGGACACCACCCTATCTGAACATGGCTATGCATTTGTACTCTCATTAAACCAATTAACCTCTATTAGGGTTGTGATTTTCAATAATGCTTTACTTTATAGGTCCCATAGTTTTGTATAATTTCATAGAAAAGAAATGATCTGCAACTTTAAATTTATACGAAGGTTTGTGGAATGGACAGAGAGGGCTAATTTGGTACTTATTCAACTGGTACATCCAAATAATTAATTCCAATTAATTGCTGGTGTAATCTATAGTCCTTTATTCAGTGCACAGCAGGTAAGCTGAACATACAGGAATTTGACATTTGTCTACTGGCATACGATTCCACAGCAGTAGGTCTGGGTTGTAAATAGACTGTGTGGGTGTCTCCAAGTGCACGTGCTATTTTGGTTCACGTAGCTGCAGCAGCACAAAGTGCAGAAGGGCTGGGCGAAGTGGATCAGAGGGCATGGTGTTTAATAAATAGACTCATCACATCACTGGTCTCATCGCTCAGAAACAGCTGTGCCAATCACAGTGATGCATGACGACAACATCTCAACAAATGGAAGGAAATCATATTGTTGTCTGGATGGTGCAGATCTATGGAGTCATGGGAGTGCCATTTATTCTTTTTTATGGCACTCCCATGACTCCATACAGAGCAGCAAGAAGCGTTTCCTAATGTATTTCAAGAATAAAACATGAACCGCTGATTTTTTCATCATCAGATTGTCACCAGTTTGACGTTGCGCTAGAAACAGACGTAGTTCTGAGACTGAGAATTCTCAACGCAATGTCTAAGACACATTGTCCACCAAAATACCAACAAATCACTTTGCGCTGCCTCATTTGAATGAACCTCCCATCTGTCTACGCACTCTGCATGTTGCACAGGTGCAGTGAATTTCAAGGTCAGGAAAATACCAAACTGTCGGAGCGCTGCTTGTGCAGGTTGTTGCACCGCCAAGAAAATATGGCCGTCTACAGCCATGCTAGCAGCTCTGTGAGGCTGTACTTAGGCACAGGTGTTTACCATGTTCACCATCTTAGTTTAGCGTGTTAGAATGCAAACATTTGCTAATTAGCACTAAACACAAAGTACAGCTGAGGCTAATGGGAATATCATTGGGTTTTTAGGTATTTTGCTATAAACCAAAGTGTATTGGATAAAGTGATATTTTGACGTGATGATGCGCTAGATGAAAAGCTTCATCCTGAGGGGAACATGAATGTCTGTACAAAATACTGTGCCATTCCATCAAGTAGATGTTGAGATATTTTATAGAATAACTGAAAACTTTGACCTATTGGTGGCACTAGAGGGAAAAGTCAAAGTCAAATTACAGACCCATAAAATAAACTGCTAGCTTTCATTGGCAAATTCAAATGTCTAAGAAATGTCTCACCTAGGCACAAGGCATAAAATTGTTTTCTAGTAAGAAATACAGTTATGGTTTCTTTATCACATTAAATTGGGCAGAGAGTAAAAGTAATTCTGAACAAATTTTAAGTGAAAACTGTCTTTTAGACAATAAATGAAGATTAGTGAAGGCAGTTAAATGTTGCAGAATCAGTGGAATCCTTTGATACCCTCTCTCAATATCATTGACTTTTCACACAACCCTACCAGCATCAGTCTCACTATATTATCACTCTGTAGTTCATTTACCATGCAAGACCCCTGCAGTATCAGACTCTCTAATCTCGTGAATTCACAGTATTCACAATGTGTGGACTTTTGTACCATGTAAAAGTGGCTTCATTACATCAGTACACACAGTCACACACTGAAAGGGAAAAGTATCCTTTAAGCAGACCATTGGAGATGTTTCCCAACAGCCTTTATGGGTGGAACAACATTAAGTCAGCGAGTATCCAGTATCGTCAGGTCATATCACACCTGAAAACAAAAACGTGAGGACGTATGTGGCGCGATGGTGCGGTCTCAAAGGCCAGGACATGCCTCTGGGCCTAAATGTTGACAAATGATTGTGAAGTGAATGTGAATGGAAGAACCAGTCAAGCCAGTTTTCTTCTTCAGTCAGATTAGAACCTGAATTAAAGCGGGTCTGCTGATGCAAATCACTAACTTTTCTCAGTGAGAGTTTGAAAAAGAGGACAGGTACTTGTTTACATCTCCTGAAACATGCTGTCACCTCATCTAGTTTGAATTGGCAAGCAAGGGCTCTTGTAATGTTATCTTAGTCGCTCTTTCACAAGTATTGTGTTGACAGACATGTGCATTAAAAGTACAATCAGTAATTCAAATGTAAACAAAATATCACACCACCACCAACATTCAAAACACAGACCTGGAACCTGCTGTCAAATTGACTGACAGGTCTTTCAGCGCAGGAGCTAGAACTAGACAACAACTAAACCTGAGTTGTGTTTTCTCACGCAGTTCAAGGTTCCTTACGTCAGTAATGTTTGAAAAGTAGAGAAAAATACCTATATTTTCAGTTGTAACAGGTTTATAAAGACACAACGCTAGTTATGAATCAGTAAGAAAAAATCTTCAATTATCTTTGTGAATTTAGCTCAGATTTATATGGTAAAGCAAATTAAGGATTTAGCCACTGTGTTATAATAATCAAATATTTTTAAACCTGTTAATATCAACACATACAACATTAAAGTGTACATTAAGATGTGATTTGAAGTTTCAAATGTTAAGGGTGTTTTGTGTTTGTTTATTATTGGCAGTCATAGGATTTAGAAAAAGAGAATTACAAATACTCTACACATTTTTAGCCGTGCTTTTACCATTACATATTCAATGAGAATAAATACATAAATAGACAATCAAAAAGACAACCATCTATATTGTCACACATGTAAGTATATGCGAGGGATATGTGATTTGTACAGTGCTAAAATGCATGCAAAACACTGTTATCTTTAAATTTTAAAATGCAAATAAGAAAGAAGATGGCAGTTAGTGTGTGAAGAGCCTCAGGTTGAATGTGTTGTTCTGCTCTGCAGGTAGATCTCGTGGGGTCGGAGAAACTCAACAACTCCATGGGCTTCTCCATGTTCTTCGTCGGCCTGGGTTGCCTCACAGGGCCTCCTTTGGCAGGTGAGTAGATTATGTCATTGAAGACTTTCAGGACTCTGACATGTGCTAGCCCATTTTTCCACATGCACACATAACACCTATATATGCACTGCATATGCATGGGATTGTAGCCATGACGTTACCGTTCTAAAGGAATTTGTTACACCAGGTGGCACGGTCAAGTTTCCACACGTGTTTCTGTGTGCGCACGTGTTTGTATGTGACGGTCTATAAGCGCTTCAAATGGAGTGAGTTAGGGGTTGATTTATTATGTGTTGTAACACATATTTTCATAGGGCCCTGAATTCCTTACAGTGCCTCAAAGTGTGTGCCTGCCTGTTACTATGGATGAAAACTGAAACGCACAGGAGAAAAACAACCTACAGTTAGTGCAGCCCTCAATGAAGACTGGGATTTGGGGGTTGCTTTGACGAAAATGCATACAGGGGTTACTGGGTCAAATTTCCTCCTGCCTACAAGCGAGTCAAGTCTAACTTTTAGAATAACAGTGTTGTGTTCATGGCTGGGTTTGAGTCACTTTGTTTAAGTGATGGCAGATTGGCTTTGTTAGTCTTAAAGAGCTGTTTCTAATCGGAGATCAGTTTTTTTCTTACAGTGTTTTTGTTACACCAGGTTGTAGCAGATTCCTCATAATGGACTATGCCTTTTCTAGGTCAGCTAAAAAAACAAAGACCAGACATCAATCATCCGCTTAACACATGAACTGATGTGTCACCCAAACCGCAGTTTTCATCTTTAATACATAAAACGCTGAAACAGCACGTCTCATCGTGATAAACACATATACAGTATTCACCCACTTTTTTTCCCCCTGTGAGTATGTGAGGTATTTCTAGGAAAAATAACTCTTTATAGGTAACATTTGGCCTCAGTTAAAGCCAGGGGGTTCCCTTGAACCTATTGACATGGTCAATGCCCATTGAAATGTGACTAAAGACCCCCCCTTAGGGTGGTACAGAAATAGCACATAGCCCTGTTTACCATCCCTGCGGTTCAAGTAAGAAACTGACATTAGGCAAACTATGGTTCCTCCTTAAGGCCACAGCTCGTGATAATATTCTTGTTATCCAATCCATCTCTTCAGGATAGTCAACTGCTTGTTAACTGTCTACGCAGGAGCTTTAGTGTGGTCATACCTGTTTTTTATCTGGTCCAACCGTTTGTCTCACACCCATTCACTCCTGATGTGAAATGTCAACATGGCAAGTAAGAACACAGGAACAGAAGAAGTCACTTGCAATATTTTAAGTTAACCACCCTCACCAAGCTGTAATGTGACATATGGAGAATATGAATGTGTGTGTAAAATAGGAAATATAAAGTGTTTATTTTAAAAATGATAAATACACATTTTGGGAAAAAATACTTCCTGACATTAATTGTATAATATTTGAGTCTCCCCAAAATGATTTTATGAACCAATGTCTATGTCATTTTTGGTACCGCCTTCTAATAAGCCAACCTTCTTAAAGGGGTTTGTTGTAACTAATGGCTTTATTAGTGGTTAAATAATTTACTAATGCTTTATAAAGCAGTTATTAATAAGAACATTTTGGTTGCCAAAAATCTCTCTTGATGGTGTTTATCCTTTTTTATTTGCTAATAAATAAATACTAATGGGTTTTTCATTTTCTAATAAGCCATCAAATCTGCATTAATCATTAACTAGAAAAATTGCATTTCCTGCAGAAAATGCGTGGGAATGCTGAAAGCTGAAATTTATTTGCATAACACTGCTGAAAATGCAGAAATGCAAGAATTCGAAGCATTACTGAAAATGCAGAAATGTGAAAAAGTAGGTCAAAGGAAGTAGTAGTAGAAGTTGTGGTGGTAGTAGTAGTAGTAACAATCTAAGAATAACAATCGGTATGGGCTATAAATCATATCTGGGAAATTTAACAAAGTGCTTACAGATCTAGTTTAATATGTGTCTAGTTTAAACAAAACTGTTGTCTCCGTTTAAATGTACCTCTGTCGGAAGGTTTAGCACAGCCGTAAGACCGCTGACTTTGATACAGGAGATCAGGGGTTCGATTCCTGGCCAGGCCTGCTATCACAACTAGAGATTGAAGAGGTACAACACAAGTGCTATGGCAAGGGGGAGCCAGGTCAGGGGGAGGTATCATTATCTTTATTTGAAAAAAGCTTAATATTTTAAAAAGTATAAAGAAGAAAAGTCATAGCATAAATGTCCTTAAAGAGCTGCATTGCTGAACAAGTTGATGTAAAAATTGTGTTGATAAAGTTAAAAAAAGGCAGAGAAATCACAGTTTCAAAACACTTCTCATTTGTGTTTTGCTCAAGACCATAGGAGACAAAATATCATTAAAGCTAATGAGACGGTTGAAGGATCTTCTGATGCTTGGAGGCAGACTGTTCAAAAACTGTATGTCCAATGGCTTAAATAGTTACATGATGTGAACCAGGACAAGTTTGTCTACGTTCTGAGGTGAAATTATGTATGAAGAGTGAAAATTGTGGAAACGAGAGCAAGTTTAAGTAAAGAACAGGATAACAATAGTGTGAATGCTGATTCAGCATTCCCACTAAAAAGAAACCTTAGAATAACAATAGTGTGAATGCTGAATCAGCATTCCCACTAAATATTTGATTGACATATAATAAGGGGCGCCCCAGTAGGTGCATACTGGTAGAGCACATACCATGTATCAAGGCTGAGTCCTTACAGCAGAGCCTGGGTTTGAATCTGGCCCATGCCCTTTGCTGCATGTAATTCCCTCTCTTTACTGTGACTTTCAAGAAAAGAAAGCAGAAATGCCAAAAAAAAACCCCATTTAAAAGAAAATATATAATAAAATAATATCGATTCAGGAATCAAAAAACCTATTTTTTTTTCCTACTCCTAGCAGTTAGTATACAAGGCTGTGTACTTTACCATTGTGTACTAAAAGGAAATTAAACAAGAAGTAGTAGGATTACTATTTCCTTTATGCATTGCATTGTGGGACAAGTGTGTCAATCAACAGCACACTCAAAAATCAAGCAGATTTAAAATCTTTGAGTTTTGTTACTTTTGTCACTTTTCCAGTGTGAATGCACTACGTACTCAAAACATGATTATAATTAGTATGTAGTTTGAAATAAATGACAAGTTAGACTTTTACAAAATGCAGGTCTTATTGTGTTTCTGTTGTCACTGTCATGTTTCATTGTCACAACATATTACAAACAAATTAAAAACAACAGCAACAATTCACTACAGATACTGTGCTGTGTGCACAGACATCCAGCTTGGGCTCACACAGGCATGAATACACAGAAAATATGTAGGTACTGAGTTATAGTTTTTAGTTGAGTGCACACACACAGACACACATTCACAGTGGCTAGTAGAGGAGCCTGCAGGGCTACTATAGCAGAATGTCACTGATCTGCTCTGATGAAGTGGCGTGCCATTTGTTCAGCCAGGAAGTTCCCAAGGAGCAGCAGTAGTGACGGAGCTGAGGGTCAAGAAGGGCATCGCCTACAGGTAGATCTGTGGCTCACACCTTAATTAATCTACTGTCCCTTCATCCCCTCGCATGCACAAAGGCGCACGTCAAGCATATGTCAACCCGCTCTGGCACTCCTCGCCTATCCCATAATGCAGTTTGTGTTGGTGTGGCAGCTCCGCATGCGTCCCTGACGAGGATAGGAAGTGACACACACCAAACTCGGTGTGTCCCCCAGCCAGCTCCAGTGGCTCGGGGCCTGTCAATTCCAGCTCCATCAGTGGCACTGGCTCAATGGCAGTGCCTGTGACACATGTCACAAAGTTTTAAATGTCTGCTCTTTTCAGCAGGATGGCTGGGCGCGCACCGCAGCCAGGGGAAGGATGACATTTTGTGTCGTGCAGGGGGGAACTTGTTGTGGCTCCCCCTCTTCCTGCCTCCTCTGGCTGTCAGCCCCAGTTTCCTCTGAGCATATCAAAACACAGACAAATAAACCTTGTCATTTTGAAACGCCGGCACTAGTGACCAGGCTCCTGAACGGCATGTCAGCTGGAATATGGTCACACAGTCCTGTAGGAAGTGGTGTGTGACCAAATGCAAGCAAGCACACATACTATCACACGCACACAATCTTGTAAACGAGCACAAATGATTAAGCTAATAGAAGTAAGAAAAAAAACAGATACAGACATACAAAAATTGCATGAGGCTATCTCTGACCTTTCCTTCATCGGTCTGTGGATGATTGACGCACTGGACTGAAGCTCAACATGGTTTCTTTCAAATTCCAAACACAGCAAACATCTCCTCTCTTTCTCATCACCATGGTTTATTCAGCTACTTCACCTCTGAAGAAGTAGGTAATGTAATCCAGACTCATGACTTGACATGAGATTTATCAGGCAAATCTTTTTAACCACTTTTGCAGTTGTAATGACGATCATGAGGCTATTCAAATGTGGATTGGCTCTACTGGCTCCATAGGCTTTACACAGGAAAATATGTTAATGTGGTGGACATTTGATCATTACAAAACAGTGTATTGTGGTGACAGAAGGAATTAATGTGAAAGCACCAGAGGACCTAAAGCTCTGTATCAATTTGACAAGAGACACATGTTAGTTAAATCCGTTTAATCACTTTAGGACATCCATCTAATACAATTTAACATCAGATCAGCTATATCACATCATTCATTCATTCAAAAAATCAGATTGGAAGGTTGCCTAAAGGAACTTAAAATAAAATATGTTAAAAAAATGGCGGCCCTTTACCTTAGGTTATTGTGATAAGGCATTACAAATCATGATAAACACTGTAAAACCATGATGATGAAGATGAAGTATTATAAAATGTAAACATTTGAACACATTTAGGGCAACTGTGGAGTCAATCTTCCATTAGATGCAATTTTCTGAAAATTATTTCTAATATTTTGTTTGCAATGCATCACAACGCAAATAATGAAAGGAATATTTCAGTATAAAGTTGAAGGTTGAAGACGCACAGTGGAAAAGGCAAAACAACATGAGAAAATAATACATAATGATTTACCTGGAATGAATACTCGGTTACAACTCTGTTCTTCATTAAAGCTGATAGTGGAATGTTTTTGACTTTAAAAAGCTGTATTTGACACACCTCCACCAGAAAATAACACATGTGCACATCTGCAGATATCAGACTATGAGACACAAAGATAAAATTCACTCAATAAAATTAATTCAAAGAAAAGAAGGAAAAGCATTCTGCCGCAAACTAAACAAGACAGACTGATCATGCTTCAAGTTTGGACTGGAAATTTTGTTCAAACAGGCTGTATAAACTTTCTGTTAACTCTTTGTGATATCTTAATGTTTTAAACAGCAGTTATGTGTCTGAGTGTGTGTGTGTAAAAGATAGAGAGAAAGAGAGAGAGAATGAATGAGAGAGATGAGTCCATGTCAGGCCCCAGGTGTGTGACCGTCACTCCTTTCACCCTTGATTAGTGGCGGTAGTGGACGGGTGATCCATCATTGCTGTCAAAAAAAAAGGATGCAATTGGCTGGGTCAGTTTGTCACTGACTGTGTGTAAGATAAAGAAAGAGAGAGAGAGACTGCCCTTGCTTGTGTGTGTGTGTGTGTGTGTGTGTGTGTGTGTGTCTGGAGTTGTGCGGTTGCTGATGCTTACGGGCAATCATGTCAGTGGGAGTGTCATCTCTGACTCTGACTCTAAGCTGGAAGCAGGGAGGCAGAGGCAGACCCAGCTCAGCAGAGGAGGCCATATCTATGGGGCTGGAATACAAACTTTAAAAACTTAAAAAAACAAAAACAATTCCCCTTACATAACCATAACAACATCTTTATCAAAAGTTTAAATCTTTTTCCAGGGGGAGATCAGGTGACTGAAATATCACCAGTGGTTTTAATAATAAGAGATTGATTTGATCCTCTTTCCTTCTGTTAACATCCATTGTCATTCATGTCCATGTCCGCCTGACCAGCTGTCCATCAGAGTTGGTCGTTTCGGATGAATCTGTTGCCCTCTGAGTGCTTGCCATAGTAGATGTAACGGCACTTGGTGAATACCCCTAAAAACAGAGTGAGGGAAAGTCAGAAAGCATTTATTATTTCAAATTGAGAAAAAAATCAATTTGAATGTATTCACCTTTTATAGCATTTAGCATTAGACTTTTACATGCAGCATTTAGCATTAGACATGTAGCATCAATATGCATTGACCATTTATAATGTATTTCTTGGACTCCCATCTTGGCATTCACCAAGCAGTAATTTCTTGATGATAGAAAATGAGCCATATTCACATATATAATTGCATTGTTTAGTTATAGTTGAGTAGCAGTGGTCCCAACCTGTGGGGCGAGACACTGACAAGATTGGAGTTACCTCTTTTTCTAAAATCGATTGAAATTAAACAAACTCATTGACACAGGCATCTGGTGAAAGAGGGTGGCAAGGACACAAATATAAAAAAGACAAAGAAGTGCTTTTTATTTTAAGGGGTCATGAGCCAAAAATGTTGGGAAGTACTGTGTTAAACGGTCATAACTGATAATACAGGCATCTTTAATTGCTGGAACGCGTTGATATTGTGTAAATGTGTAAACACTGGTGAATCATCCTTATTGAACAATGAGAAGAATTCGTATCAATACAGAGCTGTCTTACTAGTTTTGACAGAACTAGTTTATTATATATTATTACTAGTTTATACTAGCTTATTTGGATCTATTCATATACTATTTCAATATTAATGAAAGTAGTTATAATGTACCCGAAATTCTCAAATACAAACTGGGTCTCTAATAATGGTCGCATCTCAAGTAAGACTTCAGGAAAAGACCACAAACTGATGAGAGCACAGAATGATACCAATGCAGGTTTCAAAACATGGAAAACAAGGCTTAATGTTTTATGAGGTAGTAAATGCAGTCAGTGTGTTTGTTAGACCTTAAGGACACAGACGATAAGTTTTAATGAGAAATGTTGAATGTAAACAATACCGTGTTTGTTTACTACTGTATAAAAATTCCACAGGGTGACTTTAAATGGCAGGACTGAACAGGATAGGTCTGCTCCTAGTAAGAGATGAGAGATGTTGCTGGGAAGGATGAGCAAGACCAGTGTGGCCTCGGGGCAAAGTCCTGTAACAAGCTCACAGCCACGCACGTACACCCACAGACACACACACACACACACACACACACACACACACACACACACTGAACCAACTATCAGTAGGCATGGGTGTGGCACGTCCACACATGTATTTGTGTATATGCATGTAATAGGCTAATAAAACTCACTGGATAATACAGATCAATTTTGGAGTTGAGAACTTGCTACTGTATACCACTTAAGCAATATCTTGACACTCAATTAAGACATCACTGTTCCATTTGATTTGCTTCCTGAAAAAGCCTGATCAAGAGCAGCCTGTAGCTTTGGAGAGGACTTTGGTTTTCTCTATTATTATAAACTGAACTGCTGAAACTATTCATACTAGTAAAGAAAGTCTGGATGCTACAACAGTTCATCACAACAAAGGAAAATATGTGCAATTATTCAAAGAGGTTGATATATGTCATAATTATTTTACAGTAGTGTAAGTTCAGCAAATGTAAGTTCAGTTTAAGTTCAAATTACAGCTATAGAAATAATTTTACCAGAATCCTGAAAAAGAAGCCATATGCCCTCTATGCACCTCAGGGGATGAATCCAAGACGGCCAGCTTTCTTGTTGTTATGAGAGGTGTATCCTGGCCAGGGAGAGGGCTGCCCAGCACTCTGTGGCTGGTCTGCTCTGACTCTGATGTCATAGTGCTCCCACTGCCACTTGATGAATGTGGCGGGCTGCAGCTAGGTGTCACCTCTCGCCAAATGAGGCAAGGACAAGTGGCATTAGTGCTGTCAATGATCCTCTGACAGCAGAACAGATACAGCTTTCGCCAGGCTTTTTAAATAGACATCAAGTGCATTATGGGAGGGAGGGGGCCAGGCCAGAGACAGGGTAGGAAAGGAAAGACTTATGGGAGAGGCGGTGTTGCAGAGGGATGAGGGGTGCTCCAAGCGCTAAGTCCAATCACATAATCCAAAGAGACATTGTCAAGGGCGGAGAGAGAATGGCAACTAAGTGACAGAAAGCAGAGACGGGGACAGAGATACTGGTGCCATATTAGTGCCAAGCATATTCTGATGCCACCCTCAATTCTAACCAAACCTGACACATCGTTCTCTTTTCCCCACTCTCTCTGACTCTTCAAAGTAGGCTCTACCAAGTCACACACGCACACAAACACACACACACACCAGTCCCTCGCAGCAGTAGTGGGTGTTCTGTCAGGCGGAGGAGCAGTACAGCAGCAGCAGCAGCCCACAGGCCCGAGGACAAGCTCAGTCAATCTAAATCTGGACTTTGTAGTGGAGCAGTGCTCATTTCCCCTCATAGCCCAGCTACTTGAGGTGATCCAAACACTGAAGTGTGAGGAGCTGTCACCTCCAATAAAATCCGGGACCAGCTCCATGCCTGCCTGCTCCCCTGGTGTGTGAGGGATACATATACGTGTGTGTTTGTGTGTGCATGTGTGTGTGTGCTTCTTCTGACGGTGAGGAGGTTGGGGCGGAGGTGGGGTGGGGGGGGAATTCCAGCTGCCGTGATTTGCCTGGGGATATAGGTGCCACGGCTGGAGACTGGGCTTGACACCACAGGACTCGGGGTGTCTCACAGTGCTCTGATCACATGGGCGCCGGGGCCTTTCACATATTCACAGCTTACCCGGCGAGAAACTCACTCTCTCCAGGAGTGGGGCCCTTAAAGAGATTACCCACTGAGGTACCAGAACCAAGGCTCCTATAAGACATTACCTAGAGGGAATATATTTGTAGGTTGCAACCAAAGCCTTTCAGAGATAACCTTCACAGATGAAGGCACTAAAGCTAAAGGCCCCTCAAGCCTTCACACTCTGCTGAGCTCGTCACTAGCCCGTGGGGACTGAGAAGGATTGGAAGGAACACATTCTGAGATTCTCCAGCACCAATCAGAAAGCTCTGGCGATGTGTGACCTGTAACTCTCCAACAGCGCTTAAAAAAAAAGAAGCTATATCTGTGATCAAAGGAGAAGAGGAAGAGTTAATTAAGGGAAAGAATAGAACAAAAGCAACAGGGATGAGGTCCGTTTCCCAGCAGGTGAATGTGTCTTAATATTCTGTGCAACCTGGATCAAGCTGTAGATACATTTCAGCATTACATTAAGCAGTGTGTTTTGTGCATACACGCATTCCAGTTTGCTGCGTTCCCTTCACAGCGAGAGCTTGCTCTTATTACGAGAGAAACCAGGAGAAAGATGGGGTGGTTGGCGATAGAGAAGGGAATAACTAAGCCACACTCACTCTTACATAACGCCTTCTGAGGCCACGCTCACGCCTGTGGGGTTCCGCCTGATGAACTGATACTTGATAACAAGCAGTACAGTACCAAACCCAGTAGTCTACAATATCCTCTGTGTATCCTGAGCTATGGATGAGCACACTTGAATCAACACCCTCTCACCCCTCTCAACCATATACACATTATCACAAATCCATACACACTTTCATCTCATGCACACAAACACAGCACACTGTGAGAACAGTGGGAGCAGCCATTAAAGTGACAGATTAACAAAGTGATGTGGAGGCTAATGTTTCCATCATGCCCTGGTGGAGGAACAATCAGGCCTTTGTTCTGCATATGTCACGCAGCACCTTGTTGTTTTTAAGGGGAGTAGCTAACCCTCTTGTCTTTATTAAAAGACTGTACAGTCTGTATCTTGTATCTTCCTCTTGGTGAATGCTGCAGTGTAGGTTCATCGTCAGATGTCTACAGTCTTTTCAGAGCTGATTACCCAAAGCATGTGTCCTCTCTACGGGGGCTTGATGGGCCACTCTGCCACAGTGTGAGTATGCCAGCTGTACAAAGCCTCCTATGTACAGTGCTCCACTATGAAATCAACACATATGGTGACAAAAGTTTTTTTTTTCTTGTGAATATATCATTTTTCTATAATAGTATATGATGAATAAGGGTACGAACTGAAATCAGCTCTATAAATTACAAAGGCCACTAAACCAATCCCTGCAAAACTAGAGTTCTGTCAATCAGTGATACTTCATTGCCTTGTTGTACAAAATGACCATAATATACAAACTGAGGTTTACAAGTTGATCAATACAGTGTCAGTCACTCAGTAGTTCCTGAGATTTCAAGGTGTCTAGCTGCAGCAGTCCAGCTCATTCTCTTGGTTCTGGTGGACATACTCCTTACCAAGGACATTTCAAGTTGTGCAGAAACTCCACCAACTGAACTGTCTTCTGGGTATCTAAGCATATTTATATCTCTAAATGTGTCTCCACTGGATACTCTGTGCCTCAATTTTCAAGGACACTTCATATCAAAATTATTTACAAGTTAGTAGAAAGACTGTCTAATTTCATCCTACTGAATGGATAGCAGAAGTCTTGTCTCTTTCCAAGCTAGCCTCTGTTCCACTAGCCTTTCTAGAAAGCTGAAATGTCATAGTGTGTAAGTTCATACTTAGAGAGCATCAATTACCAGTAACAGTAGATCGCAGGGATGGGAAGTATGAGTTAGGAAAGTTAGGCTGTGGAAGAGCTTAGAGTTCTCCTGCCCAACCTGCAACTGACTGGTTCGCGTCATGTGTTGCAAGTAGAGTTGCATTGCCTAAAAGAGTGTGTCCAAGGCATTGCAAAAGGCCAATAAGTTAAAGGTCAGTAAAGGATGTAATAAAGAAAAAAATAAACTTTGGGTCTCGGATCCAATTTGAGTCTCAAATTTTGCAGTACCAGTCGGCTTCTGACAGGCTGGTCTTAATTACGTGGGTACGGGCCGGGTTCAGGTCTTTAGACCCATGCTGGACTGTAGAGAGCTGTGATGTTAAGCATATTATTAATATATTAATCTGGAGGGCAGCTCTAGATGCAGGAGTACCACTTCACTTGACTACTTCATTTTCTCATATATCTTTTCATATCTTGATAATGCCTGGACTGTGGGTTGTGGAGATCCAGGTACTTTCCTACCTCAACATATGTTTCTCCTTGCCAGTTGAAGACATGCTATCACCTGACAAAAGAAAAGGTCAAGATACAATTACATGAAAGTGCCAAGTGCGGAATCAAATCTAAAGTCGTAATAATAATAATAATGTTTTCTGGGGTATGAACACTCTAAAATAGGACAGTGGCCTACTATGCCACTGGTAGTGTGTAGGGGTACCAGTCAGGTGGTGATATTGAGATACTGTAATTATGTCAGCACTGTGTTTCCTAATAGTTGCTATTGGACATTATGAAGATCCTACAGTCAGTTTTCTATACATGGACTGCACCTCTAAAAATAACTGAAAACATTTGTTTCTCAGGTGAATACTTTATCCATATTGTGGTACTTAGAGTTTTTAAGGTTATTTTTTAAAATGTATCTAACACACTACTGTGAAGGAATTTTCCTTCTTTAGGCAAAAGGTAAAAGTACACAGGGGTTCCCCAGGTCACGTTTGGGTCATTTGTAAACCTAAAAGTATTAGGTCAAATACTGTATCATTCAGAGCAATAGTTCAGTTCTCTGTCTCTAACTATAACTGGTCAGGGTGCAGCTGTCCTGATAAGACTGTCCCCATCTCCCAGTAGACCAAGGTCACTGGCACTATGCACTATGTCCCAGACTCCTCAATGATATACTGGCTCCTCTTTGTGTCCTCCAAGGCATGCAATGATGGTGGCTTGAGGTAACATACAACGTGACTTTCGTTAACTTAGGTAAGCATAGTTTATTGTTTAAAATCCAATACCCAATAGAATCTTCCCGCATCTCTAGGTGCACAGAGTTAAATACTCCTCTCCAGGAAGTAACCTTCAGAATTAGGTGGCAATACACAGTGTTTACTTGTACTGCTGTTCTCTATTCTCCTCGACTGAGCTTCAATAAATGCTTCTGCATAAGACATCCAGGTCTCCTGAAACTTCTTCACTCACGAGTCAACCAGCTTCCTGATTTCCATCACAACTACAACTAGGGCTTCTGTTCGTCTGAGTGCAACTGTAGGGATCCCTAGAAATATGAACTCACATAGCCTGCTTAAAACTGCATTTAATCAGCACACACACAATTGTGCATGCATGCGCACACACGCACACACACACACTTACAAGAGAGAGAAAGAGAGTCAGAGAGAGAAGGGAGATGGAGTGGGTTTAATGATTGTTCCCTGCATACAATCAGCTTCAAGGGCCATCAATATGTCACAGAAAGACACATCCGACGGATGTAGCTTTTAACATCAAGGTTATCTATTCTCGACATTAATCCACTCCCTCCACTCCTAGTTTCTCGTCCTGCCTCCTTTTCACATCTATCCTCCCCTCTCCTCTTAACTGCTTCCACTCTGTCTTTCTCCTTCTCTACACTCTTTACTCTCCTACTTCTTATCTTTGATTCCTTTCTTTTGCTCTCTGATTCCCCCTGTTTGCTGAATTTTTTTGCCTCCTCTCCTTTTTTGTCCCACCCTCTAGTTTGGCCACTTAGCCAACAATTCCATCAGTGCTACCATCCATCAGCGAAAAATGCAATGAGAAAAAAAGCCAATTAACAAGGCAATTACGCTTTCTGTATTATCTCCAAGGGCTGAAATAACACTGCCAGGCAGGTGGGGGATGGGGTCAGATGGAGCTGGGTGCAGGCATCCATAAGAGTTGGTGCAAGAGTGACTTATGAGCTTGGGGCGTAGGCTGCTGTGAGCCAGGGCTATTATTGTGGACACGATCCATCTCCGGCTGTTCTTTTATCAGTTCAGCCCAACGTCATGAGATGGAGTCGCCACCTTCTCTATAGGGAGGCCTGCAGATAGATAACCCTCCTGCGTCCCATAAACCAACAGCCAGTGGACTGTGATTCAGCCTACTGAGAGGCTGGCTGGCACACACTGCACATTGCCATGGAGAGAAATTGAATTGTTTCACTTAGTATTGGTATGCTGGATATGTGTGTCAGTATGTGTGCGTTTGCTAATTTGTATATTTTTCTTAAGAGTACCTATTAAATATTTCCAATGATAAAGAGCTAAACAGTGATGGTACCAAGCAACTCAGGAGCCAGTACATCCAGGTTAAGTCTCGTATCGAATATGGGAATATGCATTTGCTCTGTGCTTGATTTTACAGAGTCAGGATGGTGGAAGCCAATCAAATGCCCAATGAAATCAATCAACAAACCGAATTGAGCCCTAAAGCTGGGCTCAATTCAGCCAAAAATGCCAGCAGGAAGGGAATGTAAGGCTATGTTCAGGCAGGACATATTTGCTTCAGAAGTGTACTTCCACACGCTATCCAGCTGCTTCAGTAAATGCACTACAGAAACACAGAAATAAACTGTAAAAACTGGTTGTACTTACTTTGTTCTCCAGGAGGCAAAGCAACAACATCCAATGCTTCCCAAATGTTGTCTTTGTTAAAATAATGTTGACGGTTTATTGTACTTTTCGTCTTCCAGAATCATCCAACTTCCTTCTGTTATTGAATATGCACTTCTGCTGAGTCAAAAATAGCCACCTACTGTGTATTTTTGAGGAGTATTTCAGTGTAATTCGCAATTAGCAAGCTGAGAAAATCGCTTTCTTCTCTGTGTGAACAAACCTTAAGAGGAAATGAAAGAACCACAGTGGTTACTCCAGGTCGGCCAGAACACCTACTGTACCTATCTATTGATCTAAGAAGCTTCTGTTGTACTACTATCACTTGATTTACCACATTTTTGCTTCATCTTCTGTGATACTGTGAGTATATTGTACTGAAAACAGAGTGTGCTATCATGTTTTGCAATGGAAGTTTGTTTTCAAAAAAGGCATCATTTACACATTTCTTACACTAAAAATGATTTATCACTTCAAACAGTGACCTAGAATTATGCTTTTTTTTTTTTTACATAATTATGTTATACAATTGAACGGTAGTGCTGGTGTTTTCATAGAATGATTTTTATATTTTTTCAGTGACATGGCAGTGTATTTTGGACATGAAATTATGAATTATGACTATGATGCCTATGAAAAACTGAAAACAAAAACTCCAGATACAGTAATGTAACCAATATATGTAAACAAACAAAGGCTACAGTATATTTTCATGTGTGTGTGGGAGTGAAGGAGAGTGAGTAGTAGTGGAAAAAAATAGAGCAAGAGGGAATAACATATTGATGGCGCCAACATAAGGACCATCTTATTATCATTTTTATGATGCACATTTCTCACAAAAGAAGTGAAGGTTTAATATGACATGTTGAAACTGAATCCATCTTTTCTCCATATTTACTCTACTAATAGACTCCTCTGTCAATTACTTAACCATTTTAACAGCTGAGGTGTCACCCGTCTCTCTTGGGTCTCAACCAAAAGTCCTGCATGTAACTTTGAAAATGAAAGTGAAATTTGTCCTGTCCCAATAAAAAATATTTATTCCATTAAACATAAATAGCTGTCATTATGATGCATGCCCTGAGCTCAGGCCTTCCCTGTTCCCCTCCTGGCTGTTTACTGCGGCCAAACAACTGCAGCGCCTGCATGTTCTCAACTTCAGCGTATTGATTAAACTTTTAAATAGCTGCCATATAACCCTGGGACATCAGGAAGATTAATTTGCGTCAATGTTCATCTGTAATTCATTAGCCATTTATACTCTCCACATCCACACAGGCTATCAGGGAAATGCGCCCCATTTTTCACCTAGGCAGAGGCTGGGGAGAAGGCAGAGAGAAAGAGGGATGGAAAGAGGGCAGGAGAGAAAGGAAGGAGGGGATTATACTGCCTACAACAAAAGAAGTACTCTAACGAGCCAAGAGGGCATAGCAAGGCATGCAGGACAGTAAAACATCCAGTAGCTTTAAATTAATACTTAAAGATACAATCTTACATGGTGCCATTTCCTAGAAATATAAGGAAAGGTACCCATTATTAGTCAGTTGCTGAATTGATACTAATTTGAACTAACAGTCTTGGCTTAACAAGCCCCCGTAATGATATGCCTGTCCATCACAGTGGAGAAAGACAACATATATATTGCTTTCTCTGTTGACATTTGATGAGGCTTGGACGTCAGACTTTCCAAATACTTCTCACCAGGCAGCCTGGCATGTTGTATATTTCCTGTCAGTCAGTGGTTAGTCTGTCACCCATTCAAACATCATGTTTCCCCACCACAGTATATACTAACACACAATGTATACAAACACATTCTTGAGCTTTAAGTCATTGTGATGTATTGCATTGTTGCAGCGCAAACTTTCATTAGCTGTTTGTTTTGACTTCACAGTTAGGTGTAGAGTGTTAAATTACTGGGGTGGAAGAACTGAGACTGAAAGAGAGAAAGGAGAGATTTAGGAACTGTGTGCATGACTCAGATAAAAACAACACACACACACACACACACACACACACACACACAGAGCGGGCCAACAAAGGATAAGAAAAGTGGGAGAGTGTGTGTGTGTGTGTGTGTGTGTGTGTGTGGGAGAGCTGAAAGATTTGCTATTGCCACAGGCTGATAGGCTGTCAGGGGAAGGTTGCTGGGTCGTGGCTCAACCAGCTCTGATCAATACTGGGTTGATTTTGCCACATGATTCTCCTTAAAGTGCAACAATAACACATTCTGTATGTTTGTATATGCTTCAGGAACTGAGAGCTAGTGTTATAGAAGAGGCTAGCTGTGTGATTAAGGTCAATATTGACAGAGTAAACAGAAATGTCATTAATATATCGAATAAAACATATTAATCAATAATTAGACATTCCAGTGGAGTTCATACTGTATGTATCAGCTATGTGCTTATTGGCAACATTGGTTCGCGTATGAAAAATGACACTCCATCACTGTCAGTTCACTAAATGGCTATAATCAAACACTTTAAATTGAGGATGGCATTATTCATTGATGGGTGAATTACAGTTATAACCAGATGAATGCCTATCAGTCTTTGTACTTCCAACTTCTGAGGATGAGAAGGAAATTGAATTCTGGGGCACATAAATTTTGACTGAAGAAAGAGATTACCGTTGTGGGGGGTCTAATGAAAAAAAAAATGGTGAAATTAATTTAAGTGACATTTATTCCACATAGGGCCAGGAGAGAACACTGGTTACAGTAGCTCTGGAGTCTGGAGATAAGAGGAGGGTGGTTTAAGGCGGGGGACTAAGACAGTTTACATAGTCCCCTTGGAGCGCCTTTCTCAAGGCATCCACTATCATCTAGCCAACTTACTGACAACACACTCCTTGCATATGAAAAAACTAAAACTCTCCTGTAAGCACAAAAATGACAAGTTGGTTATTTACTGCTAGAATTATTGAAAGGGTTCGTCTACCCTTAAGGGCACATGAAACCACTAATGACGCCAGTAATCATAAGCGCTCATTTTCTCCGTCAACATGTGGATCACAAATCACCACACATGCACAGAACACGGCCTGACACTGATCGATTGTGTTCTTCATTACACCCAGGATTTCTAATTAAAAGAAAAGCACAGATAAGTGGTTCAAACCTCTGACCGAAATAGAAAGAAAAAGTGAAAATCGCAATTAGAGGTTTGGCTGTGTTCGGTAATGGTGCCGTTAATAAGAGCGGCTGGTGAGTCACTCAATGAAGGTTTAATCACTGGGACAGGATTCAATAACAAAAGAGCATAATATTAATCACCAGAGAGTGATAACTTCACTGTTCATCTCTTTGACATTGGAGGAAGGGATGAATTAATGATGCTCTCCATCGGAACACATTAAATAATAATTATCAGGCAAAACAGCATGAAAGGGACTGCATAATGAACCCCATTGTCAGGTCAATTACAACCACATAAAACTGTTCAAAGGGAAGTAGCTTGTTACTAGATAGCCATACTGGAAAGGACAGCAGTGGCTTTATCAGTGGAAGGTGTTGGGCAACCTATTCCCTCTGATATCAGGGCTTAAAATGTGTTGAAATACAGTTTATACTTAGAGGGCACCGAAACTCTGTCGAGCTGAACAAGCCTACAGTAAAAAGCTACGGGTGCTCAGCGAGGCATTGAGCGAGGAACGCTTCAAACATTGGTTAGCAAAAGATAAATGACATGACAATGACAGTGTTTTGCTGGCTCTAAAGCAATGTCAGTCGCTAAGTGCCATGTTAACTAAACTCAACTACACAGACAATGATGGACTTCATGCATCAGTGGACAAAATGGCACCTCGCTACCTGTCAGTGGCAATTTCCATCAAATCAAAGATGGCCAGCAAATTTAGCTATGAGAGGAACCATAAAATTGACAATGGTTGTTTCATAAAGCTCTTGCCTTTCACTCAGCACCAGGTTGTCCTCTAACTTCTCTTTTTGAGCTAGACATCAATTACCGCATGGCTGTTACCACTCTGAGACACTCTCTTAAACAAACAGCCTGGCAACCTCCAGTGTGACACATATCAATACTAGTCTGACGTCTTGTTCCACAGTTGTTCCCCTCAGACCCTGGCTGGCTGCACCTGCCTGACCGGAGTGCCCAGGGTTGGCTCTACTGCTTCACACTTCCTTCCCCTGCAGACATCAAACACTTATTACTCCCCATCCTGGCCTTGCTAACTGACTGGCCTGTCTGGGCCACACAGGGACCCCATTATTAGAGTCATTTCAGTGCCCATCCTGACGCCTGTTAGGCAGTTCTCTACCTGGGGCTCCTGCTCCCTGCCTGCCCGACTGAGTGCCTGGCCAGCCAAACAGTGATTGGACATGACATGGTGACAGAAAACAGGGGAGAAGGGCAATAGAAATAAAAGAACAGAGATGGCAGAGTGAGGCGGACAGAGAAATGGGGAGAGAGGAAGGTGGGTATGTTCGCTAGGGCCCTTGTGGCTAAGGGTGTGCCCATCAACACGGATGAGCGTTAGCCAAGAGCCGCATGTCACAATGATGGAGGGGCTGGATCACTCACATCAGAGCTTCATCTGACTGGAAGATATCAATCTCCAGGCCTAATCCAAAAGGACATGGTAAAATATCCTTTAACATTGCTCTTCCACCCTGCCTTTGTGTGTCCCCTGCCTCTGCCTCTCTCGCAGCTGAAAATGTGTGTAACCTTCATTGTTGGACCTCAATCGACCACACTCATTTTCACATCCCATTTCCTCTGTCTCTAGCACTGACAGTCAAATTATGATGGACAAAACAGTACCTTGACATATGGTATTTAGCACAATTTGTCACTATTATGTGGAAATAAAAAGGAAAAGAAAAAGAAAAGTCAGATCACTACATGCGCGCACCGTCGAGATCAGAAATTTTACCTTTATGTTGTTAAACGGGGTATTGAGGAAAACTAAAAAAACTAACATTTACCGTGTGGTGAAATCAAAAGTGAATTAAGCCAAGCAAATTTTATTCATACTATACTTTGTACCAAAACATGATTGTCTTGTGTATTAGTGATGTTGTCAGCTACAATGGTTATTTGAAAATAATTAAACAAAGTTTTTGCACTGACAGACTTTGTAAATCTTAAGGCAGAGGTAAGAATGAAACCTAACCTGCCAAGTATACAAGACTCAACCCAAATGTGGTTTCTTTTTTTGTTATTTGTTTGTTTCATTCATGGTGGAGCATTTGGAAGTCATTACAATGAGGTGACACACAATATGTGTACAGTATGTTTATTGGTCAGCGTATATGAATATGCATGTCCTTAAACAATGCGTGTTTAGTCATTAACTAATTCCTGTAATTGCTACTTACTTGAGTTATTCTTTTGACAAGAAGAATATATTACATTAATGTATTAACTTATTAATATACACACCATGTATATACATACAGCATGTATATATAGTACATATTGGTATTTTGGCTTTAGAACATCTTGCCAAAGGACTGCAGTGGAAGATTAGCCGATTGGCTAACACTGGCACCTTTATAGAAATGTTGATTAATGTGTGTGGTTCTAATAAATATAGAAATTGTTTTGTTTTTTATGCTTTAGTCAAGCCACATGATTACTAGTAAAATTATTTCAAATAGCTCTAAATTATTTACAGAAACTACTGTACTGTATACTGTAAATACAAGGTTGAAGTTGATGAAAAATGTTTTCTTGGTGACATCATATGCTGCTCCAAGTTATGGTTGTGTCAAATTACATGCCGTCATTTCCTGCCAGAATTTAAACTGATGAACCCACAGTAGCCAATCAGGTGTGAGGCAGAGGCGATGATAGGTTTGTGTTGTGTGGAATATTTCATGCCCCTCTGGCCTCCCTGTGCCCCATTCAGACGAATGGCTCCACTGTAACTCTACTTCTCTTAATTAATATGACATATCCCCTGTTCACATGCAGAGAGTGAGGGAGGGGACAGAGAGATGAAGGTATGAGGGAATGATTAACTGAGGATCTGTCCCCCTTTGTGAGAAATTATCTCGCCTCTTCTGCTCTCTCCAGTCCTCCCTCCTCCTCTCTTCATTTCTGTCTCCCTCACTCTCCCTTCTCTGTGTCTCTCTACGGCTCACTTCATTTCTTTCTGCGCCATCCACTCTTTCTCTTTTGCCTTACCTCTGTCTCCCTCTCCCTTTCTCTCCCATGCCCCTCTTCTCTCCTCTCCTTTCCCCCTGACACTCTCGGACTGTCCCCAGCCCCCTGCACATCTCCTGACAGGTAGAATAATAACGCTCGTACATCACTGCCCCGAAAAGTCCAATAACCTAAATCTTCACTTGCCACACACCCCGGGACTCAATTACTTTATTGACATGTAATCTTCATAAGGGGAGAAATATTGAGCATGTAAGATCAGCCGGTTATGAAGACATATTATCATATTATCTGCATGAGGGTTGTAGGGGCTAGGACCTGACAAAGCTAATTATAATGGTACATGTTTCAGAGCTCAGAGCGTATTATCTGCTTGGCTGCTTGGTTGAGCCACAGCTGAGGTATAGAGGAGAAGGGGATGAGATTTCAAACCTAATAGGAGCTGGATGTCATCTCAGGGCATGGGAATTAATGAAGCCAAATATTATCGACTGCACATCACAGCACTAATATCCTTGATTTGTTCATTGTATTTGTCAGGATTACCTCGCCATAGTCTAATGGCTAACAGCATATCACAATACAAGCTGACCAAGGAGGCAATTTCTAAAACTGTACAATAACAAAAAAGCTATCCCTTCAAGTATTGTATAAAATGTCCAAATAAGCTGTTAGAGCTGTAGCTTGAGCTGTTCCTCAGCCAAAATGTCAGAGTGGGTTAGTGATGGCAGGAAGGACAGATGCCCATGGCTGTGTTATCGCTTCTCTCCCAAGGTTATCTTAATATCGTCCTTTCACATGCCTGCTACATAAAGCAAAACAATTACACAGGCGATGGTACAACATATTCTGCAGTAGGTGTACCCTTATAAAACAATGTATTCACTTCAAGATATATTTTTCTTAACCATGAGGGTATAATGCAAACGAGGAAAAATATTACCAAGCTTGTTATTTTAACCAGAAACACGAATGGATCAGAGGGCACAAAACAAACAGTTGGCTAGCCCTGAGACATTGCATCTCAGGGTCACAGTGTGCAAACAAAGAATCCCACCGCAAGACATGTGAACATGTTCATTTCACTTTATCCAATATCATGCCCTCTTCCCCTATCTCTGTTATCCAACTGTCCAAATCCTTAGCTCAGAATTGCCGCTGCCGAAGATGCCTAAAATGGTGTAGGGTGGTTGGCGAGCGTTGCCAAAGGTTATGTGTTAACACTCGCTAATGGTGTCAAATGGAGAGACATATTTTAGCTTTCTTTCGAGGGTCTCCAGGCACTCAACACTCCAAAGAATGGAAATGTTCTATTTATTTGCACTAAAATAATTTGTTTTCAATCTCAAGTTTCTTGATGAAATGTTACTGTACTGTGTCCTTATGTGCCCCTGCATTTTTTTTATGCAACACATGTATTACAGCAGTACAGAACACTCAGCTCATACACTCAACAAATACCACATACTGCATACAAATGCATAGTCAAAGAATTATCTTTCTGAGCAGATTTGATATGGTTTGATGGCTACCAATTCTGAAGGTTTAGTTTTGAATGCATGTTTGTCCTGAGTGAGGGGGATGAAGCAAACAGACTTTTAAATCACAACAATCTGGGATAAATTCATGTGTTTGACCAAAATGACTCAGTCAATTCAATCATCTTGCGCTGCAGCGACATAACATGCCAGAAACTATCTACGAATCAAATTATGATGGTGAAATAACTTGTCCACTCACATTATCATGACAGAGAAACCTGTTCCGTCTGTTTAAAGTGACTTAATCAGCAAATCAAAGTGACAGATTAAAAGGTTGTTTTGGACTTCCTAGCATTTCAGTGACCTCGCTCTTTTCATTATGGTTGAGCTGGAATGTTGATGCCAGTACAAACCATAAAAGACCCGCTACTTCCTGTAACTGAGGCTCCCCTTTATATTTTAGATTTTCAGTTCAACAGAATAGCTCTGACACTCATATCCAGCTGAACTTATGTACTTTAAGGCAGGGCTGGACAATCTGACCCACAAAATTTGCGACAATGTGTCTGTGTTTGGTTTAGCTCGGATGTTGTTCATTCAGTTGGATAGTGAATGTGAAGTAAATCTCAGGCTCAGGATCCATAGGACTGGAATCCCAGAGTATGGGATAATGGCTTTCTCACAGCCCGATGCAATGAATAATCTAAATGGCACCTAATGTGAGCTATGCTGATACTCTGACAATAGTTTGTGTTCACAGACATCACAGCTTAGTGTCTCCCAATTGTATATTGATGCCGAGGCAGTTGACAATAAATCACTGGATTCACCAGTGAGTGAGAAAACAGTTTAGACAATGGCCCAATGGAGCTTAACGTAATTGACAGATGACTTCAGCTCTTTCCACCACAATAGCTTTGGAGCATTGAGGGTACCTGGGAATGAGTGTGTGTGTGTGTGTGTGTGTGTGTGTGTGTGTGTGTGTGTGTATATAATGTTTCAGGTCCCTCAATACTCCAGAAATACAGTGGTTGCATGTCTACTTTAAATGACTACACTACACACTTGACATGGGTATGCATTAGTGAATACACCAAGTTTTAGTAATTTAGTAACATCTGCACATCTGCATTGTCGCCTAAAAATAACTTCTTACTCAATACTATGTATTGTCAAACTCACTTGAGAACGTTACCAGACAAATTCTGTTGAAGCGGTATTCTTAGCAGGTCCGAAATCCGTTACTATGTTGATAGCATTAACCTGGGATGCATGCAGTGAAAGTACCTAGTTTTTGTATGTGGCAACCTTGCTACAAAGGAGTCAGACAGGGCAAGACATGAGCAGTCAAACTACTATACAGGTAGCTACAGGCAGGGGAGGTAGCTGTTTCAGTGTGAGATTGCCACTTGGAGCCTGTCCTCTAACAGGACACCACTTCATGTTTCTGTGTAAATTATCACTGGTGGCCCCTTTTCTCACTGCATATTAGTGAATCCATGGCATGTATAGTTCTGTTAAGATCATGCCTGACAGAAAGGTTTAGTGATGTAGCACAGCTGTTAAGCCATGCAGAATGTGTTGTCATCCAGCATGATAAACCGGCCACCGAGTGAATTGGAATCTAATTTGTTGGAGCCATTAACCAGACTAGCATTAAGGCATGTTTTCATCTTGAATGATTACTGTGTGAGATCAGTTACCCTAGAATTACGATCTACAGTCTACTCAAAATATAATTTATTAAAAACACCATGATTAAGATATATGATCCTACATAAACCAACAGGACAAAAATATTTAACAAGTGCTGTATCTAATTTTGTTAACTTGCTGTATCATACAAAACATACATCTAAAATATGAGACATTGTGTATCTCTGTATAAACATCCCTGGTAATATACAATAATTACAAAGCTACAAGGACTTATTGAGGTCTGATCCTGTCCCCTTTAGCATGACAAGTTGTCCAGCATCTGCCAGCATGTTAGTAGCTATTCATCAGAATGAAGGCTAGCGAGCCCCCTCACACAGACAGACTCCGCCTGCTCACCGAGCAATTTGTTTCAAGGGGTACTGACACAGAAGAAAACTGGTGGACCCAACATCCATCCTGCTGTAAAAATATCCAAAACCATCTGGCAGCTAACCCCCATCCTAAATTACTATGATGGACTCCCACCTTTGGAAACCATGAAGGCTACAGAAACCTGCTCCAACTTCTGACTGAAAGTACGACTGGAAAGCACAGGCTGCATCTCAGTTGTCCCGAACCACTACAAATCACGGTGGAAAATAAATAATAGTCTAGCTGCATTAGCAATACCAGAATTTCATAGCTGATTCTAGCAGTAAGACCTATCCACTTTGGGTGATTTATGTTCTGCTACTTTCCTGAGAATGACCAGTGCAACTGGGAAGTAGACCAAGGTCCAGAGCACCAGCGGTATGTTTTTCCAAGAGGGCTGGGCCTGCTTGGCAGAAACTCATGTCCTTGTCTATCGGTCTGACACGTTTGGAATTGAAGCCAACATATTGCTTCAAACTTGCGTCTGTTTGTGTCTGAGCAAGTTTTAAAGGGCGAGTCCAGCTGGGTTTGTATCATCATAAATAACAATGGTTTGTCTGCAATGGTCACGGACAGTAAAGATTTAGGAGGCTACATATTTTGCTGCTGCTGAGAAAATGGTTCAAAGTTTGTAATCATCATATTTCAGTGGTGATGGATGGAGGAGTTCAAAAGTATGATTGTATGTTTTCAGGCTCAGTGTTCAAAATCCTTAATCTGTGAACTCTTTGTGGCATCATAATGAAATTTCTTGGATCACTTCAGTCACAACAATTCCAGCGTACTTTAAACTTGACTATGAAACTTCCCTTATTAAGGCAGAATATCACAGAGTGAAAACATTTACTTTTATAGCACTAGTAAGAAGAACTAACAAACAAATATCTTGGAATAGCTCAGAAGCCGACAGTCACTATCTTTTCACTTTTTTGCTGTATACATCCAACACCAGTTTAAGAACTCAAGACACTCAGGAGACTCTCTCAGCTACATCAAACAGCAAGGTAAAAACAATAGTGTCACTGACATTTCCCCAAACCCAGCACAAACAGAATTATTCACACACTGTGAGAGGAGTGCCACCCGATAACGGAGAGATAATGACACTTGGTGGAAGGCAGCTTTCTCAAAGCAGTTTAGAGCTGGCACGTCAGAGTTCGGCAGTTAAGCCTGTCAGGGAAGTTGAGGAGGTTATCCTGGCATTTTAATCTAGCATGCTTCTGAAGGAGAAAACGTAGAGGTGATTTCCAGGGCCAGTAATAACAAGAACAGGCCTGCCTCCAAAAATGAGCTCTCATCAGTTTGGATGCGGACAGTGCAGTATTATGTGAAGCCGCGGTGAAGGATTGCAGGCCCAGTTTGCCTCGTCCCCTCTCCCCTCATCCATCTCCATAGGCTGGCTTTAATGGATATTCATGTTGCTGAGCCAATCCACTCCGGGGAGGAATAATATCACATCATCTGACTCACATAAAGGAAATAGAGCCTGTCCTCATACACGGGGAGAATATACCACTGTGATATGCTGTGATATGCAGCAGGAGCTACCTCCCCAAAGAATAGATTGATGCGACTGTGACTGAATTTTCAGGTTCTTGTTCACTCAAAACAAGTCTGGGTTAGAAACATGTATGACGGAACAGGTTTAGCAATTATGGTCCAATTTTTGTCTGTTTGAGTAGATCACACACACCACAAATGCAAGTGCCTACACACGCACATGCACACACACAGTAACGTAATACTATATGTATATACTTGCATTGAGGGATAAAAAATGGAAGACCAGAGAGTGTAGAAAACTTATGACATAATTATATATTATTATATATTATTATATAATTTTGTATTTTTTCATTATTTTCTGTATCTTATTTTTTGTATTTTTCTTTTCTTTTTTTCTACTTTTTTTTTTAACATGAATCAGTGTGTATTAACAAGCCATGCTTTCTTAAATATAATACCACAGTGTAAAAATACTTATTTACTTAAGTGAAAGTACAGAAATAAAAACCTGCAAAATGTACTCAAAGTATTAAAAGTAAAATAACTCATTATATTGACTGTCACCATTTAAAGCGTTATATTAATCAAATATTTTATTGGTATATTAACATGTAAGCAGCATTTTAACATTGTCAAAGTGAAGCTAGTTTTAAATACTTTATACGTATATATGTGATATATGTGAGCTGATCATTTGTTTAGATATAAAAACTTAATCTGAAAAGTAACTAATAACTACAGCTGTTAAATAAATGTAGTGAAGTAAAAAGTACAATATCTCCTCTGGAATGTAGTGGAGTAGAAGTATAAAGTAATGCATATACAACTACAGTTTATTACGTTTATACATTGGCAAAATATCTAAGTAGTGCCTGTGGGGGCAAGTTTGTATGTTCATACAAACAAATAAGACCATTTTTTGTGGTTTTAATTTGTGTGGCTCTATGTGGAGGAAAAGCTTACACTGGGTCATTAGAAACTAATCTTAGACACTTCATCAGCTCACAAACTGGCAAACACTGCAAAGAAAAAAAGCTTTCATGCAGTGACGAGTGCTTGGGAAACATTTTTATGAACTCAGAACCCGGGAATTAGGCCATGCCTTTACTTTGTCAATTCACCTCGTAGAGTTATGTGCAGGGGCTCACTCAACACAAGCTCATGGTGTATAGCTGGCAGTGAGATCTGTATATATCATTCTCTATGACAATATGTCATCATCTGCACGCATTGTCTGTAGTTTAGTTTATCATAAAAAGTTTACAGAAAGCAGCTCTGCAAAGGGTACTCTGGGCCAGCGTGGAGGAAAAGCTTACACTTTGTTCTTTCCATGTGCCTCGTTTTAGTTGTGTGGGGGCCAGTGCAAGTCTTTGTGTTTAAGAGTGATGTTTATCAGGGGACAGATCCTGCCGGTATAATCATTATGAGGCTGAGTGAAATGTCTTGCAGAGCACGTACATGTGTCTAAGGGAAAACGTCAGAGGTGCTCTGTCTTTTCTCACCATGTTTCAGAGAGGACATTTCCATACTCAGTGAACATGCCAAGGCAGTCCAAACCAGGATGGGAAGATTATCAGCAGAAAGATGAGAGCTTTCATTCTAACTAGAGAGTGACATCAACAACAGAAAAGTACAGAATCACTGAAGATAAGCACGGGAAACAACTCAGGAGTAAATAAACAGATGTCTGAGGTAATGTATCAATTCATTTACCAAACAAATCCGTAACCAGTAGCACGTGTGTTCACTTGAAAAAAACAGGACTTTATGAAAAGTTAATATTTGTATTCACAACAGCATCTGATCCGTGCAGTTATAAATAATGTAACCAGCTCTGGTTATTATACAAGCAACAATAAACAGACATTGGGGAACTGTATATCTGTTTTGACGCATTAACATTTTTTAAAGCCGTCAAACTCACTTTTAGTTTTACTAAGTGTGTTGCGCAAAGAACATTAAGTCATCAGTCAAACCAACAACCTTTCCCTTCATAATGACAACAGCTAAGTTTCAACACCAGCAGTTTAGTCATCCATTAGTCATGTATCCCATCCAGATGTCTGGTGGAGGAAAGGAGGGGAGGAGGAGATAGCAGCAGGTGTAGATCTCTCTGAGCCCAGCTGAGCTCTAAAAGGCAGTGCTTAGCACCCACAGCTCCGTCATCTGGCCTCTCCCCTGTCTCCGCCAGCCTTTCGACAGCCCATTCCTCATCATTTACCCCTTTTTGGCAAAGCCCAGAGCCCTTCTAATGGGCCGCTCTGAATGCTTCCAGATGTTTGTTTATTTGTTGTGCAGCAACTATAAAACAGTTTACTCTTAGTTTGGATCTGTTCCCATTGCTCCATTTTTTGGGGGGCTGAGGGAGCTAAGGGGAGTGTAGTAGGAGTTACGGTGCAGATCACCCCGTCATGTAATGAAAGCAAACCGCCAAACAAATGTGAGACACCCCACGGGCATCGTCAGGAAGGAGGTTTTTTTTTTTTTTTTGCTTTGAAGGCTGCTTTCCTCCTGGGATTTTCATAACAGTTGTGCACCATTTAAGATACATACATACAAAGTAGCTGGAAGCAGGCCCAGAACAACAAGATTAAAAGGGCCCAGGGCTCATACTGTAAGGCAGATTTCAGGCATTTTTCCTTGTCTGTTTACTCTGCTTGAACAAAGATATCCCTTTCATTTACTGCTGTCATCGCTGAGGGATGGCCTACTCAAATTTAATCTGATACCTGTAAAAAAAACAGTTACTAGTGCCTGGCATATTTATTGAAATATACAGCGGAAATGAAAGGTATTTCATTAAAATCTCCTCTGTGAACATGGATATATCAATCAAGTCTGAAGCACCTTTTTTACATACTTCTGAACTACAGTTATAATTAGATCTATGAAATAAACTTGTGAATCTCACTTCAAAATGTGTCATCCCAAGAAAATGACAAGCTGGTAATAAACATAACCCAAGCACATTGTTTTGCATGTTGAAATTATACAAGAATGCAATATGTCATTGTCTGTAGCTTAATAGCATGGTATAGGCCAGTCTTCATGAAGACACACTGTACTTTAAGCATGGACTCCATTTTGGACTGTTAGATTTAGAGTTGAGTTGACAGCTGGACCAGCACTGAGAGTTAGAGACAAGTTGACAGTAGTTGAGGATCCTCAGGCCCCTCTGCCAGACTATATACTCCACTCCACTCTGTGTCACGCCTTCACCAAGACACACTGGAGCCCCACCATCCTCCTACACTTTGTCTTCTGTCTAGCTCTCTCTCATTTTTAAGTCTTGTCTCTTCTTTCACTGTTTAATGTTGGTCCTCTTACTGTCTTCTCCTCTCTCCTTTATCTTCCCCTCTTGTTCTGTCTACATCTATCTGTTGGATCTGGTCAAGGAAATCTTGATTTAGATTTCATCACCACAACAGTACATCTTTCGCTTTCCACCCTCCTCTCTCTCCTGCTCCTCTCCTTGCTGCCTTGTTTTGCTCTGTCTCCTCCAGGTTGACTCCTCCACCAACCAAGACAGGAGCTTATCCTGGGAGTTTTGTCCTTGGTTTCCACCCCTCTCTCCTTGGGCAGTGACCTGCCAGCGCTGCCCTCCTCTGGGAGCTCCTAGCTGCTGTAATTACCTCTGGCACCCAGGCTCTGGGGCTTCCACACAGGTGACATGGTGGAGGGGGTGGGTGCAGAGGGTTTGAAGGGAGGAAAGGGAGGTTCTTTCAGCGTAGCCAAGAGGGCGATGTCAGAAGTGCTGCTGATCTGTCTGCTACTGCAGGAGTCAGAATAAAACTATACAGACTCCCTTGTACCCCCATTAAAAAGGCCACTACTGACACAATTACATACTGTATAATGTGTACTTAGAAACACTTTAGCTCCTTTCTAAGAGTGTAATGATTCACTAAGTTCATGATTTGATTCTATATATTGTGAAATGTCATAATTCAATATATTTTCAATACAGCAAAGTGTCTTTTATCTCGTGTACTAAGTGTGGTTTCTCAGCATTATAGCATAAAACAAAAGCAATAATTTACAGGAGAGCAGAAACAAACAGCTGTGATGAGATAAACAGGATATGCAGTATCTCCAGAGTACCTCACTTTTTCAACAGATTTTGAACAAAACCTGCAGTGAATTGTTTAATTTACCATGCATATTGAAATAAGTGTTGCATTGAACTACATAAAATCATGCAGCGTATTGTTTCACCCCTATTGTTTACATCCTGAATTTAACTCAGTAAACGCTCCGTTGTTTGGAATTACTGGCTGAAAAATGTTGTTTGTTTGTAGCACTGCTTTGCCGCAGCTTTGTTCTCTTTGAAAGAGGAGTTACTGTGACCGTTGCCAGCACATAAAGATAACTATGTTTAAGAAGAATAAATAAAAGAAAAAACATAACAAAGAGCTGGGGTAGGGGCTGGAGGCAGGGACATGAAGAGGAGGTGAAGGGCGAAGATGAAGCCTGTGTTATCTAAGACTGCAGCGCTGCATCATAAAAATAACAAATGGAGTCTGTCACTGCTGCTCAGATCTTAGACGGAAGGGAAAATATTTCATGTGTCAGATCCCCTCACCTTTAAATGGACTGTTCTTAGCCAGGTCTGATTTTGACAAAGCATAGGGCTCTTCCTGTCCTTAGATCTGGTGAGAGCTGCTACCGTCCAGGCTTTCATGACATAGATCTGTCCTTGGCACCATAAAAGGGGGGCAGAGATGCTAACTGTTGATCTGTTGCGCTATCATAGTGGTGGTCAAACCCATCACAAGTGTTTTGCATTGTGAAGACAGTTGTGAATGTCTGGCATGAAAGCTGAACCCGAAAAAAGTGGGGCTTATTGGGAAAAGCCTGACTCCAGGTAAACTGTTCTTCTGGTTTAAGCCACGCCACACACCCAACTGAAGCCTGATTAAACTGAAAACTGCACATTCAGACCCTACTTAATAATTTTTGTTTTGAAGGAAAGTATGTTAAAATAGCCTACCTTTCAAGTAAAATGTGAAATTTGGTGACCTGTTTCTTTAAACTTTTGTTAGCCTTAACGGTGCTACTTTTACAATGTGGTGACATCTATGGTGTGAAATTATCTTTATTAGCTTCATTTTTAATGCAGCTCTTAAGAGTCTTAAGATAGCCAATGAAATCTATTTTGGTAACCCAAGGACACAATTTGACTAAATTCTATACATGGACTTTGGTATGTAGCAAATTATATCAAATTGATACAAATACGTTTTTTTGTATAATCTCACTTATGGGTATAGTATAATAAAATGGATTGTCAGGGCTTTTTACTAAAACCTCAGTGGAGAATCTGCTACACACTTAGGTACAAATGTATTAGGCACAATTCATTTAGAACATTGTATCTTTTTAATGAATGTGATGCATTCTTACTAGAGCGGAGTGTTTGATGTTAAGAAGTTGCCACACACTTACAGCTCACTACACTGGGTCAATATGAGGCCTAATCAATGTCTAGTAGCAACAGATCAAGGATGCTTCATCTTGTATATGTACTGTATGCTCCCACGCATATATTCAGATCAGAGTTAACCTAGATTATTCAGATTTACTCCCACTATCGACACATCACACAGATGAGATAAGATCAGTAAGAATGGATAACATAACTTCAACTCCGTCTCAAGGTCAATATATTCCCACTCTCTGCAGCTGTTAGGGTTATGACTTATATTTACATAATCCATGGGCCTAGGCTTTGATTGAATGTATGATAACATATTGTGTTGCTTCTTGTTTACTTTGAAGAATATGTGTACAGATGTATAAACCACCTGACTGAAAAGGTTTTGAAGTCCAAAGGTCTTTTTATTTTCCTTACCTTTGTGGTTCTTGGCATCTCTGGATCCTTGGGGTAGAGGAGTATAGGGCAGTGGGTGACTCTCAGATCCAGCCTCATTGGGTGGCTAGGAGAAAGAAGACATACAAATAGAAGGAATATTTAGAAGAAAAAAGATGTAATTTTTAAAAGTATCACTGTAGCTGACTGCAGCTGAAGCGTCATAAATCCTTTGGGATTGCTACAGGAAATGTTGGAAACACTGCTCCTGTTTTATGACATAATGTGGCAGGTCATGTTTTATTACTTCTCACGTGTTGTGGAGCTACAGTCCTGGCTTTGATGATCTGATCTACGACCTGGTTAGGGGGGAGAGGTCTTAACCTTCACTCAACCATGACCTCCTGCAGTGGTCAGCTAAAGGGTAGATGTCACTCACTCTGAACAGCCAAATGTAGCGTGCTTAGGCCAGGGTAGTCTGACAAATGGCACGAAATGACCTCTCTGGGCGGGTTTTAAGAGAGGAAATGCAAATCTCTGTTTAAGGTTCAATGTCAAATCATTGAAATGTGAGGTAAATGTGTGCATAGATTCCTGGCTGCGCAACCAGAATGAGCTATTGATTGTAAGCCCAGTCAGAGGTTCAGGCTAAACAAGTGTGACAAATGCTGCTTTAACACTAGAAGTGCCAGAATTCCATAACTACTAGAACTGCTGTAAGCAGTCATTTTGACCATTTAAATTCTGCATTTGTATGCATATAAATCGTAATTATTCCATATATTTACAACAGTATTTTTTGTAAGGTAATAACCATCAGAGATACCATTCACATTTTAAATTAATCTAGCATTACTCAGAACAAGAAAAAAACAAATAAATATATTTTTTTTAGATTATAAAACATTTTACATAATCTGCTGTTTACCAGCAGAATTAATAAATAGCCCAGGCTATAGCACAGTGCAGCAGGACAGCAGAGCATGGTGCAGCGGAGCACGGCACAGCAGGGACTCGAGACCGCTCGTGACATTTCTTTGACAGAGACAATGATAGTTGCTAAGCAACCAAGATGCATCTCCATATGCGAAAAAATAACAATAGAATCGCGCAAAATTCCGTGCTGTCAATATGACCGCCTGTGGCCTAACTAGGTAAAAATTATCATATTTTCTTTGTCTTTTGTGTAATTTATATATATAAAAAAACATTTTAAATGAACATACAGACACTTTTAGGAAAAGTCAGGTACCAACAGCATTGTATTTTTTTAATTCAACAAAGTTATTGCACATATAAATTTGAAAACAGTCAAAATGACGTCGTGGCCATTCTAGTGTTAAGACAAAGAGAAAACAGAGGCCTGAATTTCAGAGCATGTTCCCAAACAGGTCAAGAGTTTCTTGTGTTGTTGTTTCTTTTGTGCACTTTCAAGGTCCAAAACATCGTCTTCCTTCCCTTAGCCTTTTAGCTAGTGGAGCAGGCAGTTTATCATGACACAGCGATATCTGATGCCTTTGCAGAAATACTTTCCTTTCCTGCAGGAAGGAATTCACTGGGCCTTTAATCATAGCAAGAGACTCAACTGACAAATACATATTAGAGATGGTTTGGAGCTGCATTTTTCCCACTTTTATTGTTGTTCCTCTACATGCCCATGCATAACCTTGAGAAATGGAATGGTCTGCACTGTTCAATGGAACCATATTCTTCATGGGCAAAGAGAGCACTGTGAATTGAAAACGATCACATAATGTGCTTTCAGATAGCATCTCTGAAAGGCATTAAGGTCTGGCCAGCATGTGTCTCATATTACACCAAAGAGAGAAATGGCAAAATAAGCCTATTTTGAGACCTTACTACATATATGCTGGTGGACCATGCTTTTGAAAGAAACAGCTTGGAATAGAAGTTTTGACAGCAGACCTGCTGCTCTCAGCCTCTGGAGTGGTTGAAACCTGTTAAGAAACAACACAGATCACTCCCTGCTTGTACACTGTACCATAAGCTATACGTATGGAATGTGCAATACAAGAAGTAAAACAACCCAAAATAAGAACATACTGTACTCAGTAAACTCTGATATCTCCCATTTGAGGAAAAAGAATCAGGTTTTCATACTTCTTTTTTCCTTTTTTTAAACTGCATCTTCGGCAAAATGTATGATCTTGGAACCAAAATTATCACCACCCACCGTATCTATAAAAGTCTCTTTATAGCCCTTATTTTGCCTTTTCGTTTTGAGGATATAATTGATATTGGCTGTCATAATGAACACGCAAAGAAACTGTCTATGACAATTATAATGAGCTAACAGAGCAACTCAAGCATTAAGACAGGAATTGGGAGCCCTCTATTTGATCTACCTCCATGCTCTTCTGAGCCACCGAGTTGTGCCCCTGCTTGCCTCATTTCCTGGCCTGCTTGAAAGATCACAAGCCTGGGCCTCTTTTGGCCTGCTTGGCCCCAAAAAGTCCCTCCTAATCCTGCTGCTTGCCCACAATTAATCTTCCTAGTTGCCACATTATTAACAGCACCACCCACAGACTATGTTAGGGGGGTGTTGGAGGAGAAGAAGGATAGGAAGGACTGCTGGGGTTAGCTGGATACGGATAGAGTCTTGGGCTGCCTCCACACCCTGGTTTTGGTCCTATGGGACGTCAGTCACCTTTGCTTTCAGTATCGCCACCCACCCAGTCCCCGTGCTATGCATGACACCACTACTTCACCTCCTTAGTATCATGCCTGTTGATCAAACACCCGACCCATTCAACATCTCTGGTTGTCACTTCCTGTCCTATCCAGCACAACTATTTTACCCCACCCACAGAACATCAATCAGCCAGCTTTCCCATGTCCAGATCCTCCATTTTCTCCTCTCAGACCTTCCTCCGTAACCCTCCACATCTTTAGTCACTTTCACTTTAGTCAATGGCCTGTCCAGAGGATGAGAAAGCAGCAATGCTTATGATGAGAAAGCATGTGGAACAAATGCAGGAGAAATTTCTCGCTTGTACTTCCTTTAAGAGGGCCGATGGATTGATGTCTTAGAATTTTTTACCGCTTTATACAAACAGGCTATACAGACAGGCTATTACACTAGTCATTACAACCACTAATACATGCATGATAGACCTATGTGATGTTGTTGACACTGAATTGTTATAATAAACTCAGAGTGCTACACGACTGAAATTTCATTTCAAAATAACATTTAGCTCTATTATAAACTACTAGATAATATATTGTTGAGGATGTTGAATAGAAAGACGACATTGTAATATTACTCCTAGGAGCTTGACAGGACAGAACAATAAAGTGACACCATTTCCTCCTTTCCTGCATTTTTTGCAGAATACAGAAGCTTTAAATGTGCTAACACCGTGCTTGTTCATACAAATTTCAGCTCCCAAAGGTCTAAAACGACTAACGTACAAAAATAAAAGCCAGTGATTGTCTGATGATGTCCTCACACATCATATCCCTTTCATGTTTTCAAAACAAGCGCTTCATCTATGCTCCTACTCTCTTTATTCCACCTTTTCTGTATCCTTTCTTTCTCTCCGTCTCCCTCTCCTGTTTTCTCTAGTTGTACCTACACTGAACAGAGGGAGGTGCTGCTGTGTTGTCTATTTAAGATGCTCCCGGACCCCCTTTTCCTCTCTCCCTCTCTCTCAGTCTCTCTGCTGTCCAGATTAGTATGCTCATCAAGCTGAGCATTGTTTTAATTTGCTGGGCCCGGGGCATATGCTGAGTGTTCACATCATTATTGTCTCTGTGCAATGTGAGTTATCACCACAGCTTATGATAATGCGCCACAAATTTACAGGCTGGGGAGCACCATGGATTCTGTGATAATAAAGGGTGGACAGAGGGGAGTGGAAAGAGGGAGAGAGAAATGAAGAAAATGTGTGTGTGTGTGTGTGTGTGTGTGAAAGAGAGAGAGAAAGTGTGTGAGAGCGAGAGAGAGAGAGAGAGAAATGGTTGGTGGCAGAGAGAAGAAGCTCTGTTGGATGTCATTATGAAAGATGATTCCCGTACTGGATAATACATCACACCAGTGCTGTCTGTCTTCTCCTTTTCTGTGTTGTTATGCGAATAAATGCTGATAAACCCAGAGGCAATAGTGATTATTACTTCCAACATATCACCCATGAGAGAGGGGAGCAGGAAGAGAGAGACACAGGGAAGGGATCGAAAGACAAGAAAAGCAGAACACAAAGAGAGCCACATGGAGCACATAACCACCTCCACAGTGGGGTTCCTGAAAATATGAGATACCAAAAAGTGAGTCGGGGAAGGTTGACGCATATCTAGGTGTTTTTCAGATGCAACTGCAACAAAGTTTACAAAGTTTTGCAAGCTTGGCTGTCGATTTCAAATCTTGATGGGTGTTATATTACGGTACATTAGGCTGACATCAACTGATCTAGAAAGATTTCACTAGAATGTGATTATGATGTTGGCTGCCACAGCGTTATGTACAAAAGTAACTATTTTGCACCGTGTTCTACACACTGCTTTCCTCTCTTGCGGCCTGGCTCTGAGGTCTCACCCTGAACAGCTCATCCTGACACAGGTGGTTCTTGCCTTGCCTCACCTCACCTCCCTCCTTAAGACTGACCAGCAATACAATCTAATTACAGCCGCGCTACAGAGGGAGACCAGTGTAAACACCAACCCTTTTTATCTCCTTATACATCTGGACAAGTAGACAAAGTGCTAAAAGGAAATAAATGTGGCCTGACAGCCACATCAAAGAGTTCAGCCAGAGGCTTACTGCTACTTAGGGCACAGGAATGTTGTTGCTAAGCATCAGCCCGCAACCTATCAGGGTGCAAAGAGGGCCCTGTCCTGCCTTGGAGAGGGAAAGGGGGAAAGAGAGAAACGAAGAGGAGAGAGAAGAAGGGGGGGTGTGGGGGAGGGGGGCTGACATTGAGGGGTGGCTAGGGACTCAAGGAGATTTTTGTAGCTTAAAGCAATTGTTGGAAGAAACAAGCCTTCTGTTTTGTTTTCTCTTGACACCATTTCTGCTTTTTGTGCTTGCAAAAGACATGTATAAAAATGTCTTTTGATATGTTTTCTCTTTGGGTCTATATCAAAATATTTCTTTTGTGTCTGTGCATGGAACTTTTTTTCACGTCTTGTCTTTGTAAACTGGTGCTGCTTTCTGATCATGTTAAGAGATCAGAGGAGACACAACTTGTGAACTTATTTGAGTCAACATTTAATGCTAGCATGACACGTTTATTTCTTCACTAGATAGAATTTTTTATGATTCATGTCTCATACTTCTGAAGTTAGGGGTTACGAACAATACAACACTTTTAGAAATAAACAAAAAACGAATAAGTAGCACCAGCTTGCAGCGTCTTGCAGCATGTAGTGGCAGTGATGAAATGAGAAATGCTCTAATTCACAGCCAGAGATTGAATCTACCCCTAATATATATGCACACACAGGACAGAAAAAAACTTGTGTTGGTTGAGGTAAAACCGTTTAAATGCATATTTTGTGAGCAGCAATCACAACTGGCATGTTGAAAAGTATAACAGCAGTTTATTAATTCAAATGTTCTTTTTTTATACCTGACCTTAATGATTGTGGTTTAGGGGAGGGTAGAGAAAAGATTATGATGTGTTTTAAATTGCTGTTGTGTGTGCATAAAAAGTTCTGTTTTCTTAGGTAATGGCAGGGGGAAGAACATTTGATGTAATGGTGCCTGCACTTGCGGGTAGTACAGCAGTCTTTTGCTCAGCAGGAAGACTGCTGAGCGTGTGTTTAATGATTTACCAGTTCTACTCCAATGAACTTGCTCTGAGTAAATGTATCATATGATCACTGATCACAAGAGCAACTGTTCAGATGTTTCGCTCGGGGCATGAGGCACACGGAGCGAACCAGCAACAGTGAACATCGCCGGTTTGTGTATGGCTAAGCGTCAGGCAGGCAAAGGTTGAGTGCTGCTGGACGTTAATCATCCGTAGCGATGACTCATGGATGGTAATAGGGCTGTATTTGTTTTTAGGCTGAAATTTAAAAAGTCATTCGACCTTTTCTTTAGTGTCTTGCAGAATCAGTGTAGGTGATTTAAAGTGGAAATGTAAGTCCACATTACAGGTGCGCAGTACAATTAGCTTGAGGCCATTTCTTATTTTGGTCTAGTTTGACCTTTCCATTAGTATGGATTTTGAAGCTACAAGGACAAAAAAAAAAAAAATCACTAAATGTAATATATATTAGTTAAAACAATGATTCAATGTCTTCTTCAAACTTTTACACAAAACATAACTGATGTTTCATATATTTTCATAAGTACAAACAATTTCTTTTATCTCTAAAACAGAAGGAAACAACGAAGATGTGAGTGTTGTGATCTACCTGTGACAAAAATCATTTTTGTCAGAGTTTTGCCTTATTTAACTGGTGTGAAAAAAATATTTTCATCTTTCCTACACAAACTATAAAAAACACAAACACACACACACACACAAAACCAGAGCAACTAAGGAGTGTGACATATCATGAGACTTTCTGTTCTGATTAGGGGCTGTAGCTAACGTCAGAGCTGTTTTCTAAAGTGTAGGATGTTTAATAATTGAAGACTCTGGGAGCGGGCCTGTCACACCGGCTTGTCTAGAATGTTTCCTATGCAATTAGACGCCGAGAGACATTTGAAGAGGACCCACAAAAAGAGCCACAAAAACTGACATGTGAACTTAAAGGAAATTAGCTCTTCACACGAGTGAAATGTGAAGGTTACTTAGCAATGCTTAACTCAGACTGTGGCTGTGTGAAGTGTGTGTTTGACTCAGCCTCGCTACGAAGATACGAAGACTGCGATTTTCTTTACTTTGAGCCGGCTTCAGTCAGTAAGATCACAGAGGGAATGAAAACTAATTTTGACTCAAGGCATACAGGAAGAAAAAAGAGCAAAAAAAAAAAAAACCTGAGATGTGTCGAAATAATGAGATCTCTTGATGTTTTCTGGGAAGATATGGGATGATGCAGACAGATGCACAACTCACATCTTCACCCAAGGACACACACACACACACACTCACTCTCGTGGAACATTTAACCACAACTTTAAGACACACAGATTTGCATGTGTGTATGCACTCACGTTAAAAAGCTCACACACACCCTCTCACATTATTTGAGTGCATGAAACACTAATGCACATGTACTTACATGCCCACTTACATTCATGCACAAACAGATCAGTTAATTAGTGCAGATGCAGACTTGTATGATGTAAATACAGCACAACCACAGTTATCTAAATATAAGGACTCTGACCTGAACTCAATACAAAATGTTCAGTGGTATGAAATAAAAAAAAAAAAAAAAGAATTGTTTTGCACCTATTTTTTTTAAGCATGAAAAATGATACACGTGATTTTAAATGACAAACTTTTGAACTGGTAACATCACATATTTCAAGACTACAACACTAAAACCAAACATATTGATGATAATTACGCTATTGAAAATTTGATTCCTCTTTCTTTCCATTTGAAAATATTACATGACAACCTGTAAACAATGATGATTAATATGCTCCTCTGCTCGCCTCCAATCCCTGACAACCTTTCGTAAGAAATTTCCCCCATCCGCATCTCTGAGTTCCACGTCGCAATGATAACACTGTCATCCTCCACACCTATCATAAGTCACAGGCAAACGACCCAGATCCTCCGTCGTGAGACAGAACCCTCTGCGGGCCTGTAAGCTGTATCATTACACCATGTCATCTTTATGGCACGGAGCAAAGCCCAGCTCTCTAATTACACTCTGCCTACTCCATTTACCCAGACAGGGACAGAACAGCAGGCAAACAATGCATTAAAAATGGAGTGCTTCCCCCTGCTCTATGGATGTCCGTGTTGTTCTGTCGGTGGCCGTCGTTGTCCCCTAGTTGTTGTTGTTGTTTTTTCTCTAAAAGCTGTGGAGGAGAGATAGCAGAGGGCCCATGCCACTGTGCCTCCCTCTCTTCCCCTCCTCCTCTCTTCTTCAACCCTTCCCTCAGAAGGACTTATGAAGGTGAGTGGCTATGTGACAGGCCAGGAATAAAAGAGACAAACCAGGGATAAAAATTAAATAAAAAGTAGCTGTCTTAAACAGTAATTGCACTCCTTTGCTGAGCATGCTTTCAGATATATAAACCTGATTTACTGTCGGCGTTGCTGCCACAAATCAGAGGGCCCTCTGAGAAACACTCATGCTATGAAATTGTTTAATCTCATCAAGTTCTGCTTTCACAGCAGGCCATAAATCACATAGTCTTTGTTATCATAGACCTCCATGAGCGCCTCTGAGGCAGGCAATGGATCGTGGGTATATATAATCTTGACTGCGCAAACAGCAGGGTCTGAGCAGCCTGAAATACTTTCATATTAGCCGCGGTGCAGCTGGCGGAACACAAGCGCCCTGATGGATATCTCATTTCCTGCGCTCTGCATCTATTTCGAGCAAATTATTACTGCATAAATTTCTTGTCAACAGAAACGGCCAATTAATTAAGTTAAAAATGCACTCGTGATCACATCAACACACCAAACAGGAGAGCCGGGGCAATTTTCCACTAAGTGAATTTACCGCTGGGGTCACTGTAATGAATGATTTTAAACTTTGTCATAAAGTGGCAGACAGGCCAATATCTACACGGGAGCTGTGGTGCAGACTAACCCGTGACATATTTGCATAAAGTATATTTATGTGAAAATGCTGGAGGACGACAGCCGGGGCGAGGAAATAAAGTTTACAACTAAAAAACAAAATGTCCGCCAACCTCTGCCTCTCTAGTATTTCATCAAAAACATGCATGGAGGATTGGATAGAGATCATAGAAGCACCTTTCCCATTTAAGATACAAAATATACACATTTAACAGAGCTTGCAATCTGAATGAATAATTCATATTGTATGAGGGGTTGAGTGTTTGTGGGGGTGTGGGGGTGGTAGTTGTTTATTCAGCTTGGGCCGTTTATCAGACAGTGAGGATCCCACGGCGGGGATGAGCCCGGAGATTTATCTGTGTTTGGGCTCCAAAGCAGATAAATCAAGGGGTGTAATCATGCTCTGAGTGGCCCAGCTGTGACCCCGTAGTGAACTAATGACACAGGGATATCTAAGCCCCTTTTCCTGTTCCTGGGTTAGGCCCTTAGGTTAGTCCCCTGTCAGACACAAAGCTAAAGAAAGACACGGCTGTACAGAAAAACCAAGGGGAAACTTAAGGCCCTTCATGTCCCTTTGTCCTGTTTACACAACACCACCAAGCCGGATTGCTCACCCACTACTAAAAATAACAGTGTTGGAACTAAGCAACAGCAGAAGGCTACTGTATAACAATGTTTGTTCAAACAATAGCAATGAGTATCGATTGCAAGTATACACATAGGGAGTTCACGCGCTGCTATTCACAACAGTCCATGTAAAAGATACTGCTGTTTGGCTGAGGATGTCTCCCCTTCCCTCCCAGAGCAAAGGCTTTCTCCTGGACTGAGCCTCCTCTGATTTATCATGTCTTCTGCTAGCAGGCTGTCCGCTGATTAAGCCAGTGGAACTTTGTTTCACTCTCCTCTCTCTTTAATCTGTCTCTCAGAGAGATAAATTAGCCAGTGCCGTGCCAGCTCCTGCTCTCTTTACCTCCCTCCCTCCGTCTCTTCCTCTCTCTCTCTGCTTTTCTCTCTGTTTATCTTTTCTGTCTGTCACACATTGAGAAGAGAGCAGACACATCTGCTCCTACACTGCTGCAGGAGATAGGGCTGGGCTACATCCCTGGTCAGATTTAGCTAAGAGTGTCTGTGAGTGAGAATGAGAGAATGAGTGTGTTTTTCCTCTCTTTTTCTCTCCGTGACAACATTCTGTCAAACAATCTCCCTCTCCTTGGCTGGGCTTATGCTCTTTGTTGTTAGCTAATAAATCAGAGAGTATTTATGATCTGCAATCCCTATTCTTAGTCTTTTAATGGCGACACGTTTGTGGGTGAATTAAAGCAGGGTTTTATTCACTAGGCTGTGGGCCAAAGTGAGGCCTGGGTGCCTCTGCCTGCGAATGTTTTCCCTTCTCCACTCTTGCCCGGGTGGTAAATCACACTCATTGTCAGGCAGTGCTAAGTTAGTGTGCGTCATTGGGGAGAGCAGGAAGCACTGGGCATAATTCTGTCCATCAGTTTAATTTATTGTATCGGTAGCTTTGTAATCTCCGCCCCATAAATTACAGGGGCTGACAGACAAGAATTTGGTTTTAAAGGCGGTGTTCATCAGGATTTTGGCCAGCTATGTTCCTTATTTCTCTCTCAGTTTTCTGTTCTCATATTCAGCCATGAAAGAAATTCAAATCTCTCAGTGTAAGGGTTTGGGTACTGTGCTATTTCCTATGCTATTTTTCCAATCAGAATGCAGACATAATATTTTTTTCAGGTTATCATTTACATGAAGGACTATAAAGATTGCCTGAAAAGAGTCACAAAAAAGAGGAAGAAAGATAGAGAGTGAAAGAGAAACAGAGGGAAGAGGGGGTTCGAGGACATGACCTTGTTTGGAGGTTTTATTTCAGGTGAAATATAAAGCCTAGTACAAGGGCACTGCTGCAGCATCTGCTTTGCAGATAGTGCACTTGGCTCCCCTTCCATGCCAGTGAATATAAATCAGGCGAGGCATCTCAATGCTAGGCCTGACTTCTAGAGGCCAACAAATCTTTAACATGAGATTAAGGCCTCAGTGGAGTCATCTATCTTTGGGTGATAGAGGAAAATATCAGAGCACTCTATGGGCAATATGGTTTCACTGAGTCAGGACTGATACTACTAGAATGTACAGAATGCCATGTTTAATAGTCTAACAATTCATTATTCTCATACCCTGTGAATTGCGTTCTAGCGAGGCTGACAAACAGGTGTGGTTACAAACAGAAAAAGCTGCCAAATAAAAAACCATTTGCTAATTATTCTGGAAAAAAACAAACTAGAAATGTAACAATATTGAACTCATAAGACGTGTGTTAGGGGTATTTCCATTTAATTGTAGTAAATGTAAATGGTGTCAGCTGCTATGTGTCGACAACACAGAAGAAAGCAGACCAAAGCAAAGCTGCCAATTATCCCATAAAACATGCATATCTTCCAAAGCATGGGTCTCCTTTGTGGGTTTAACCTAGCAAAGGCAACGAGCGGTTAACAAGATGCTCGCTCAGTGGATACAATTGTGCTTAGCATAAAAGGGAACACAGACTGTGAAGACCTAACAATGAGCCATATCTCCCTGTAGCCTTTTCAACGCGCTGCATTTACATATCAAGCCACTAGCCTGATATGTAAACACATTCCATCAGATGCCGCCATCGGAGCCTATGAGAGCCATTTCGATCCTCCTATAGCTCACACACTGTGTAGCATTAGACAAAGGGAAAGAGGCCTGAAAGAGACATCTCATGTCATCACCCAAGAGAGATAATGGAATTGTTATACACCCTTGATCACAGACACTCTCACGGCATCTTGCTCTCTTTTTCACTCATTCTTTGTCTCAGAGCTCTTAAAGTCTCTCTATCGCTCTCCCTCTCTCACAAATGTGCGCACACACACACACAGCACACGAGTAAAAATTCCAGCACACTTCAGCGCGATAGCTCCTCTTCTCTTTCAGGGTTTCATCTCAATAGCTTTTTTATCTGAGGACTTCAATTTGCAAGCCTAGCTGGAAGGCAGCTCCTCCTGATATGTTAATTGCAGGGTACTTAAGCGCTAAAAGATTAACATAAAACCCTTTGGAAACAAGCTAATAGTTTATGATAATTCGTGCATGGCCTTTGTCTGTCTATCATTACATTGCCTCTAGCGGTAATTTTATCAAGGGGCTGTAAAATATCATTTAAACAAGTTCACTTTCAGATAATTAATAGCAGAAACTGTACTATTCAATTGAGCCACACTGGCACCATTAACAATATGGCAACTAAGCTATAATTAAAGTATTTTATTTTATTAACCTATTCATAACGTTGTGCAAATGATGACACAGAGACACAGAAAGGCTTTTTTTTCTTGCCGAAGCACTGTCACCAGGGCAATTACAGGAACCCAGGGCTGTCTCCTCAGTTAGCTGAGCTGATTGAAGCTTTTAAATTAGCAGGTAGGTGCATGGCTAGCATACCTCCCACACAGAGGGACGGGCACACATGCAGGAGACTTGCACACCAACACGAGGAATCTGCTGAGCTGACAGATCGGAACTTGTGCTGTTTGCCAGGACCGAGAGATCTAGATTGAGACAAAGGTTTTAACCTGGATTTGAACCTGCGCTGGGTGAGATGAAAAGATTCCAAGTGAAGAGAGGGAAAAGATCACTGCAGAATGATCTCAGAAACAGAAACACCTAGCAGCTCAGAGACTGAAATAATGCCATGCTGTGGGGCTAATCAGGGGTGTGCAGTGATAGTGGGTCTCAAAATTTACCATCATAACTATAATACATTTCGCAAGCAGCGATTAGTTGAGTACTACAAAACCAAAGCAGTGACTTCTCTCATAGTTCACATCCATCACCATCTGACAGTTTTAGGCATGACTGTGTAGGGCGTGTGTAACGGTTGATGCAGGCATGCTTGTACAATGCATGTACACTGTACTTGTGTGTGAATGTATGTGTGTTTGACAGAGACACATTGACCCCTTCACACACACACACACACACACTTTCTCTTTCAGACACACCATCCCTCTCATGAATAATACAAAAACTCCTTTCACCAAACAGCTCAAATAGCTATTCATTCATCTGCATACCTGCAGCCTTGCAAAATGATTGGCCCGCCATTACCACTGGAAAAAAAAGAGAGAAATGTTCCCCAAACAATTTGCTTCAAAATGAGACAGGAATGATTCTGTTCTTTTCAACGAGAGAGACAGGCCCCTGTGCATAATGATGTTAGCGTAATGGGGTGACAGATAGACTGGGAGACCATGACATTAGCATGAGAGACGCACCAGTGAGCAGCCGCTCAACTGTGGTCTCAGAGGGCCCTCAGACATACACTCTGAACATCGTTTGTCTCACAGCTCTACGACCTGACAAATGAAGACACGCCATGTTTTATGCCAAGCAATATACCATTCCACTTTAGCAAACACATGACTTAATGACAGAGGGAAACCCGTCTCTGCATTACACAAACCCGCTATCTCTTGTCTTATTAGTGAAGAATAACCTCATTCAAGGTTGGATGGAGAGCAGGGACACAGTCCCCGCCTTAAGGATAAAAGATGACAATACTTAAAATTAAAAGATACAGAGGTTAGCCGAATTAAATAATGAGAAACATTATTTAATTAAGTATTATGTCTTTGGACCGAGCCTTTTCAACAGGTTACATGCTGAGAGTAAACTGAAAATGCAGCTTTACTCAGTACAGATCTGACCTACAGTTAAAGCTATTTCCAGACCTAATAAACTTAAGGCAGGCGTGACAGTCAGGCAGAGAACACCACTGCAGGACTTTATATCTTTATCAGTGTGACAAATTCACAATCTCACCTTTAGGAATGAAAATTACAACCACACATTTATTTTACTGTGAGTGTGAAGAGACATGAGAAGACATTGGAAGGCCAATCAGCAGTACACATTGAGAAAAAGAGATTGCGCTACTCTTAAATCTAATTTCACAAACCAGAACATGCTAACATTTTTTTCGCATGACATTTTACCAGTGTAGCTGACTGTCAGAGTTTGTTAAGGCTAACAATATCTTTTATGAAACTGCAGAAGTATTTCAAAGCAGGGAAATATAATCATATGTTTATAAAAAGTGATTCGCAACATATAACAAGCTGTCAAAAGCTAGATGCTGCAAACTTGAGCCACAGCCCAAAAATGGTAGAGCTCTGACAGCCCTGCCGTCCGCAGCACGGCACTGTCGAAGGGTGAATGCCTCCTGTAAACATTTATCTTCCCTGCGAGTGTGTGTCTGTGTGTGGTGTGGCCTGGCGACAGGAGCTTCTCTGAGGCTTTATCTGCGGCATGACAAGACAACCTGTAATATACGAGCATCTGGAGCTCCTCTTCAAACACAGCCTTATCTCACGCCAAACATTCCCCGAGGCCAGAGCAGAGCAAGAGTGGCCCAGACCAGACCAGACAAGACCTCACACCGTCTCACCGTATCCCACCCAACCCGTGAGCCGAGTGCCGGGCGCACAAGCTGGGAACAGTTCATCAAAGTGCATGCGTGTGTGTTTACAGGGAGTGTTCTATGAGCGCAGCCTCGACAGCTGAGAACAACAGTGTGACATTACAGTGACGGAAATCATCTGCTCAGAGTTTTTCTTCTGTCCTGCTAATCGGGCTAGAGGTTAATGGTGTTGCACTCAACACAAATGGACACGATCCCTCTTCATCCACTGACTTAAACATAACTGTTGAGCCTAGAACTAAACAGCCATCACTCATGTTGCTGTTTGGGGGAATTTATTTTACATCAATCTTAAGATAAATAGTGAAGGCCATTACAGATCTTTCCAAGGGCAGCTTGAATGAGCTGCATGCTATCACTTTCAAAGTGACTGATAACAGCGTTTATAGGTTGTTGTACAATCTTTAAAAGAACTTTATCAAGACCACTGGGTTGTTATACAACCGGTAAAAATCCCACAGAACCGCTCTCTCAAATTGTATTTTACATCCTTAAAACATGGCAGACATTAAATCAAGTATGGTGAGTTTCATTGCCCTAAGCTTTAGTCTTTCTCTCAACAAAATCACTCTGGTGTGAGTGAAGAAAGTGTGTAAAGAGAAAGCAGCTCAGTTAGGAATCTCCATTCTTTTCTCTGTGTTGTGTGCTCCGCTTGGACCGCTGCCTTCAGCCAGCCTATAGGGGGGATGCAGACATGCCCCTCTCTGGGGCCTGTACATACGGCCTGTGCCTCACTTCAAAGAGAGGGCATGAGGGCAGAGTACTCCTCCCAACTCAGATCCATTCGGCTCACAGCTGATTCCTCTATGTGTGTGTGAATGTTTATGTGTGTCTCACTTTGACTCTCTCTAGGCCCCTCTAGCTTTCATTTCAGACCACTTTCTATCCTCTTGTCATTTTTTTTTTCTGGAAGATGGATAAAGGAAGACATGGAAATACAACCCATAGCTTGTGTGTGGGTGAGTGCATTTGTGTGGCTTTCTTTGATGTCTGATAATGAAGGGCAATACCGTGCAATCTCTGAACATGCTGTCACACAAGCCCTCATCATGATTCACAGCCACCAGTACACCGTACCCACAATGCAAAGCTTACTGATATTACTGTGAAACAGGAGCGTTCAGCAAAAATCACAACAAAGGGCTGTATGCTGACCTCCACATACCTTGTGACCAATGAAAAACGACGTGCGAAAAAGACAAAAAGAATCATAGGGAGGAAGGAGGAGTGTGTGAGAGAGAGGAAGTGCATTTGAAAAGGAGAGTGAATACTGGAGAGAGGAGCTGAGCTCAGTGGCTGCGGCACAGGGAGGTCTGGCCTTTACAAATCCCTTCTTTTTTGATCTCTTCATCCAGATGAAAGAACAGCGACAGGCAGGATTATGTGGGACAATTGCGCTTTCTCCCCAAACCCTACTTGATCGGCTTTTACGAGAGCCCTAATCATTTTCAATTAAGCATATTTTCTGACATCCTGTAAATGCTACAGTGCTGGTCTTAAACTCTCCAGCCGCTCCAGCGCTCCCCGGCAGCCCCCGTCTTGCTAAGCCTCTCATTCTCAGACAGCGTGCCTGTAGTGTCTGCTGACAATCTGAATGGGCCTGAACTGCAACTTGTTGTTAAGATGCCAAATAACCCATTTACCAGATGCTTGACAAGGATGTTATTTGGTTTGCTTTGACTGAATGTGCTTTTGTGTCAGTTAAGCATTGAATTAGTGTTGTTTGTTTGTGGAAGCCCCTGGGATCCACCTCATTGTCAATGTTATTTTTGTGTGTTTTCTCCTTTTTTTTTGGAGGGGGTTCCTTTTGGTATGATAATCAATATCTAATCCAACTAGTAAAAGGCACACAAGAAACTATTGTGTACTAACTTCCTTTTTCACAAATCCACTGGTTCGCAAAATGATTAATCCTGACATTCAGCCTGGTAAGAGTGCATGCCAACATCTTCAAATACAGCCTCTTAAGACGTAAAGTGTATTTGTAATGTCACATTGATTTCATCCATGACAGCTTAAGTTGCCCTCTGTTCATTCACCAGGTGCTTAATTCCAGTCAAACTATGGAGCTTGGTGTCTCTTGAGGGACTCAAGGTCTCAAGGACTTGACTGAGACAGACAGCACCATTAGCAGGCCCTGGACCAGCCCCAATCCTGACAACCATTCACAGCTGGCAATGGCAGGCAAAGGAATGGGTCTCCTTTTCTTTAGTTTAGCCAGAGAGAAGTGAAACAAATGTCCATCACTCACTCACTCACTCAGCAGGTAGGCTGGCTTTTTTTTTTTTTGAGGACGAACAAGTAGGGATGGAGAGACAGAGGAAAAATGGCATCCAGTCGGAAGTGAAATGAGCTAGAGAATGGGAGCTGGTATCTTTCACTCAGATGTTATAGGATGATATGAAAAGTTAACAGACTTAAGAAGATGATGCATGAATTCAGATGAAAGATAAAACAATAGGCAAACCCAAAGTAATCTGATTAGAAACACAGTTAGAATACAGTTATCGTTGTATTAGATGTTAACACGCACACCAATACAGCAATGCACAAATGCCTAATTCCACAGTACATACTATTTTTATATGGTAGTCATTATATACTAACCTTTAGTATTTTTTTTGCAGTAGGTATTCAAGAAACAAATGTACTTTACTATTTTGTACTAACAGGAAAGTTTTGTACTAACCACTGACTGTTTCACTGTTTTCTAGATGTTTCTGTACTGTAGCTTTCTGTACCATCCACACTTACATTTGGTTTTTTTGTACAGCTGTGAGTAGCTCCTCCATTTCTTTTCAACATTGCATTGTGGAACAATAGCCTACAACAGTACAATTTAAAATAAAGCATTTTTATTAACATATATGCTGACTTTTCTTATACACATTTTATTTTCTCACTTTTATGGTGCAAATTCACTACATACCCAAATCTTCTTAAAACTAGTATGCAACTGGCACAATGCTAATGACTTTAGAACACTACTGACAAATAAACTTGACAGTTAGAAGTCAAAATGTTTCCCAAAGCTTTAATACTTTATTACCATCGGCCACAATTAATTCATTTTTCCACCTGTGAGCAGCTTCTTTATGTTGTTTGGCATTGCATTATGGAACAACAGCGTCCATCACACTCAAAAATCAAGCAGATTTAGCATGCATACTGACATTTTTGAGTATACTGAATTTTGTCTCTATTTTAGTGCTAACACACTCCATATTCAATACCTGGACTGAATTATTATGTGTCATTATAACTGGAACACAGCTTAAAACGTAAGCCTAACAATCCTGTGTTAAAACTTCACCCTGTCAGGACCATCAAAACCATTACTGGTTTTCCTTTACTACTGAGAAGTAAAATTACCCCCCCACCCACACACACACACACACACACACACACACACACACACACACACACACACACACACACACACACACACACACAAGCATAGTTTTCTGTCACGTTTGTCTTTCAAGATCAGCTTTGATAATGTCTAATAGTGTCTTCAATAGAGAACCCTACCAGGATGAGTTTGTTTCCCCAGCTGTCTTCAGCTCATTGGCTGGGGCCTCCACTTCTAATCACCTTTCATTACAGCCTTCTGATCCCCAGCTTTCCTTTGTACACCGCACTTCATCGTCTTTATTTTCGGCTCTAATTGCATGTGAAAGATGCCCCCTTTGATTCTGCCTGCATGCCAAAGTGCTATCAGGGAGAGAGTGTCGAAAAGTGTCATGTGTGTCTGTCTACTTGGAGGATGAGGGAGCCGCATATTCACCCGCTGAGGACAAACCCGTTTCTCCCCGAGATATGACGTTTCTATCACCAGCTCAGAGGATATCAGCGCTGTCTGTCAACATAATAGAAAAGGGTAAGGGGTAACAGGATTGGAGAGGGGAGGGGTGAAAGGAAAAACATGGAGATAGGTGCTTTGAATTGTGCACTTATAGGAAAGGACTCAGTTGGGTGTGTGTTTTATTTTCCGAGCAACATGAAGCACCAGCCTTGTCAAGTGTGGCCATTCTCTTTTGATTCTCGTCTAAAATTAAAATAATAAAAAAACTGACTTTTCTCCTGTACCTTTTCTTTCTTTTTTTTTTTCAAATGCCATCGTTTGTTGCTGTTCAGTGGAGGTTGTGTACCCACCATGTTAGGCTTGTTCACTGTCAGTGTTTAACCTTTTCAATATGATGTCTCTAAGACCTTTGGTGGCCACAGCACGGTTATGGAAAGGCTTACTGTCTACAGGTTTTATATCCCGGTTCCTCTGCAAGAACTCGTTAAATGCATGACCCCCTCAGAGCAGGAATATATACTGCACATGATAATTTTGTGGCTCACCCTTTGAAGTAGTATCACTCTAACAAGGGTCTTATTCTGGTAACAAATTCATGGAAGGGCTCTTGAGTGGCCTGATATCTGTTCATTGTTAAGCTAGTGTTCCAGGATGGAGAGACTAGAGCAGGGGAGACAGAGAAAGACCTCACTCTGACAGAATCTAATCAAGAGTTGTCCTAACATATTACAACTGACTTAAGCTCTATCTTTCCTCCCAGTTAAGTCTCACTCACTCAGAAATCAAAATAACCAGGGAGACAGAGACAAGGAGAGAAAGCGAGACAGAGAGGGAAGATTAGGAGATGGTGAGGAACAAACCACACATCCCATTTCTGACTGAAATGGAAAACTACTTCCGGCTCCAATTTCAGCATATGCCAGGGCGAGCTGCAGAAAGATAAATGAGCTCTCCAGTACCAAGAGGAAACTGATTCTTTATCTGGCATGGCACTATTTACAGACATTAAGAATGATAATATCAATCAGCAAGCTGTCAGCAACCCAAGTGGGCTGTGAGGAGAACAAAGGTGCCACTGTCTCTCTTTTGATACGTTTACAAGGAGATGTTGATGTACCTGCCATTCAGGTGCAAATAATGTCATCACCACACACCCGGATCAGGGCCTGCTGCTCCACCTTAGTGATGAGTAAAACTGCTCAGGGCCTTTTCCTGAAGCTAGCGTTCATTGCTAGGAAAAATAAACTTGACGGGTTAATGAGCTAGCAATCAACACAACAAGAAGAGCAGCAGAGCACCAACATGTCTGCACTCCTCTTCTCCCTGTGAAATATAGCTGTGGGTAACAGATTTTTTTCAACCTTTAGTGGTGATGAGCGGGAGAAAACACATGGCAACAGCATCAGGGATGCGTCTGTGTAATTACTTTTGGCCATCTTTCAAACCTTTCTCTCTCAGGAGAGAGATGTGTGACAACATATGACAAGAAAGCCAACAGGCTTTCCATACAGAATAATGGAATCCATCATCACTGAGGCAGACACACCTGTCTGGCTTTGAGAACAATGCCACACTGCCTATTTATTAGGTGCCAGAAAAGTTTATGTTTGTTCGGTGACAGTGACAGCAACTTGATCCTTTTCATTTTTGGAAGGGGGATCTCAAGCTTTGGGGAAAGGAGGGAGGAGGGGAAAGTCTGACTCACATATTTTCTTCTCTCGGTGGTGCACAGTGAGTTCTTTTTCTTCCTGATAGCTGTCTGCTAAGAAGTCAGAAGACAAATAACAAAGAGTGTCATTCTCCAGGAGGCTTTCACTAATTCTTTTTTACCCCCACCACAAAAACATACATATTATATCTTTTTGACACTTCCAAGTCCAGCGCCTTCTCAATCTTTCCTGGATTTGCAAGATATGGAATTGCGTAGCAAAGCAGGGAGTGATTTAATTATTCATGCTAGTTCGATAACTGTACCCAGCATGAACATAACTGATTAATAATAAGAAAACAGACTTCATGACTGACAGCCTCTGCCAGAACCATTTCATACAAAATTAGAAAACACTGCCAAAGAAATGTTGAAGTAACTCAAGAAATTCTACCAGATAATGACGTCTGTAATTTTCATCAAAATCTAATTAGAAAAATAATTACCTGATTAAACAAGTGTATACAGTATGTTTACTGCAAACATTTGATTTCTGTTTTGAGACAAATACTTGATAGAATAAAAAGCTTCATGCATGCAAAAGTTCATGCATATTGAAGACATACTTTGACATTTTCAATGTTTTTTCATCAGGCAATTTTCATACAATGGATTAGGATTTGCATAAATATAAAATTTAATTCAATGTGTCAAAATATACTTTTAAGATCAAGAAAATTAGATTGAACTGTAAGTTTGCTGTTGGTCTATAGCTGCTCAGTGGGCTATCACTTCAGTCTGACTGTCAGCCAGCCGTGTTGACGGAACAGTACTGGCTGTCATCTTAACAGTTAATAATTAGGCTTCCTCCTGCCACAAAACAGAGTGCCACGGTGACAAAAGCCAATGGCAACCGAGGTGGCGGCTTGGCTGCTGCATTATAAATAGTCTGACCGGATGATTAATGAGAGGGGCCACCGAGGTAAAGCAGCAATCTCGCACACAGACAAAGGCTGCCTGCACAGCTGCCTGCACACAAAAAAATTAAACAAAACACAACAAGACAAGCCCTGTCTGCGGATAGAAACAAGAATTGAGGCAGAGTGGCAGGAAAAGTGGAAACATGCCAAGTAAATAAATTATTGAATTTCAACCGACAGCTTATGAAGACTTTATTTAACCTCTAAACGCTTTTGGGGAGATCCTCATTAACATTTTGACACGCTCAGTTGAATGGCGGGGTCAGTCAGGTTCCAAATACAGGGGAAGTTCAGGAGAGACAGGCAAATTCTTTTGTGATAATCGCGAAGCAGACATAGGAGAAAAATGGAAAAAGAGCACGACAGAGAGCCTTCGATAATTTAATAAATTTGAGAAGCTGGAATTTTTGCCTATGTAAGCCATGCCAAAATCTAATTAGTTTAGAAGGGATATTTAGTTGCCAAATAAAGGTTAGTTAAGGAGGGTTTCAATGGCACCACAGGGGGCTCTCTACAGAGTCCTCAGACCCACACAGAAACCTGGGAAGGAGCTACTTGTTTTCTACACCCATCCTATAAAAACCCAAACACTGCACATATTATTTCTGGGACAACAGACACTGTTCAGAATAAATGCGTGTGATATTATAGGAAAAGTTTTGTGTTGTTTGCCTAACTCATACTCAAATGGCTGATAATGTCACTACCCATAGAGTAAAACCATCTATCTGTTTAAATTATGAAATTTTGTCTGCTTGTTTCCCGTCTACATTTCAGTTCCGAGTTTTGACTGCGAGTCATATTTTCCTCCCCGTTTCCATCACCTACTTTTATGTCACTTCACAGTAATAAGGGCTGAGCTCTTCTACTGTTAATGTTACCCTTTACCATTTTCAAATTATACTCATCAAAGCAGTCACGTCAAATCAATCAAAGGATGACAGCGAATGAATAACAACAGTGTCAATAGTGAGAAATATCTGTTTTTCTCTTGAGGGAAAGTTCCACAAACAAACATGGATGCTCTATTCCACTACCGGTCAACAATTATCTTGAATATTTGGATGTACGGATGCTCCAAGCAGGTTTTTCCATTTGATGGGCCTTATTCTTCCCCTCCACTTTGCTGTGCTCAGCTGGCAGGGCTCTCAGTCGTCACAACATCTCCTTTTAATGCCCCTGACAGGGGGTTATTTGCTCCCATATATGTTTTCTCTCCAATTACACCATGGCAGGCTGGAGGCTGCCAAGCCACGCTGCTGAGATGCTGATGGTCACCTCTTTGACTAGTCCTTCCTGCCTCCTGCACTATATTTTTCATCTTTTTAGATTCTATTAGAGAGGAGGACTCTCTCACTTGTCTGTCCTTGGTACAAAGTGTTGTTTAACACCTGACAAGCATCAGCACCACAATGCCAACTACTATTTGGCTATTTGGTGAGAAAGGTAATATTGGACTTCTATTCTCAATTTTTCCTTCAAGGCGTATGTCTGGTAGGAATACGGTATGAACATTTTAAACCAACAGTATAGAAATATTCTCAAGAAAAAGATTCTGTGTATTCAGTGTGTGTGTTATATTGAAAAGAAGTATTTCATGTACAATTAATTGTCCAGATAGACAGAGCAGCTGCAGTAGCCTGAGCAGTCATGGAGATTTGAATTACCACACACACTTTCTTAATTATGTCAAATTGTTTCAACTTGAATATTTAATGCAAAGCACAATGCTAATCGCGACCAAAACACATTAATTAGAATAATTTGCTTGATTCTTTGTGGCTGTTTACAGGAATCAGGCTGATCAAAGATAAAGTAAAATGATACCAAGGGACTGATATCTCAAATATACAAGATGCAAACCCTCTGAATCAATAGAGCAAAACAGACAGCATTTGTGAGTATAGCTTTAAGCTACGTGGGATGCCAAATGCAAAGGTTGCCATTGATACCACAATGAAAAATGCATGATTTCAGAGAGAGCGCTCTTTTATGTACGAGGCAAGATCAATATTGGGAAGGGGTTATGGAATCAAAGTTGTTTTGCTGACACTCTTAAAAACATCTGAACACAATTTGAGAGAACAAAGCATGCTAAAAAGACAATTGGAGGAGAGTAAGGTGAAGTTCTGTGGGTTGATAAACTTTCTTTTCACATTCAGGAAGGCAATATAAAACACTGAGTGTACAGGGCAACAGAAGTCAGATTCATTTACCACTGACAAGCTCTGTGAAGGATCAGCGATACATTTCTTTGTTTCTTGGCTTGAACTACAGTAAAACAAAAATTTAAATCACAATAGTTATAACCACAAATTCTAAATCAACAAGACGCTGCAGTTGTTTTTATCAGAAAGACAGTGTGCTCTTCTTCTGTTCCTCTGAAACACTGACCCTCTAATCATCCATTAAGTTAGACTATTGTATTGCTGACAAAGAAATTCTCTATTAAAAACACTACCAGAAATGTACCACAATACAATATAACATGACTATTGCAAGTCCTTGCTCGTGCCCTATTAACAATATATAAAACATATATAAAACACAAAATATATCAGACACAAATGGACTCTGAGAATGTTAATTCAAAAGCAATCTTGCCTGTACTGTACTAAAATAAATCCTCTGGCCCACCCTCACACAACATCTGAACATTGATTTCAACATGATGCTGACAGAGCTAATTATTCTGTAACTCAAGCCTTGCCACTGTCCTGACCTTAGCCCTGTGAGTGGACTGAGGAAGAGCCAGCAGCTTTCAGCGGAGGCTTGGGCCTGCCTGAGTATGTGACAGGAGACAGACAGAGAAGAGAGAGAGAGAGAGAGAGAGAGAGAGAGAGAGAGACACTAGGGACACAAGAGAGCGAGACAGAGGAGAGGAAAGGAGACACAAAGAGAGAGCGAAACATGAGAGAGAGAGAGGCTATGAAAGTGAGTGAGAATGACTGACAGACAGAGGATTCATCACAGGCAAAGAGTGAAGGCTCTGGCCACAGAGGGACCTGGTGAGAAAGCTAACAGATAGCAATCTGAGTTATCACTTCCGTGGCTAACAGCTAGCAGCTACGCTGTCACCGGTGCCTAAACAAGCCCAGTGTTTTCATCTCCATATACACAACGCGGCACTCTGTCTTTTCTTCTGATGGAGATAAGATGTATAAATTATGAGAAGCTGACAAAGTCTACTCCAGCGCCCCCGGCGTCTCATCAATCACTAGCCTGTGTGTCAGCAGGTAACTGACGTGGCCCCCGGAGGCACAGCCCCCTCTTTAGGTGTGTGAGTGTTTTTGTGTGCAAAAAATGTGTTTGCAACTGTGCAATTGGGCTTTTGTACATGTCTATGTATTGTGTCTGTGTGTGTGCACGTGTATGTGTGCTATGCGAGAAGGTTGTGTGAACAGCTGATTCAGTCTTAACTCCATGCTGTAAGAGACAAAAAGGAAAAAGAAATGCACACAACTTGCACACACCAGCCAGACAAAAACAACTCTTGAGTATATGTGTGTGTGAACTCAAGGTTTTACTGTTATACCTTGGGGTTATCTGATGTGCTGATATACTCCAAAGAGAAACCTAAATGCTAGAAAGAAAGACAAGCGTGAAGGACTGAAATAGGCTACAAAAAAAAGTCAAACTGGGCAAAGACTTGCTGGGTGGAGTGCTGAAGGTTTTAGAAGGCCAGTGGTAGACCACCCAGTATGATTATTGGTATTAGCAATTTTCCATGAACCTCACTTTCCCCTGTCTACTAACGAAACATGGTCTGGGCCTTTGGTTGTGAGGGTAGCCATGACAGATATACATGCAAAAATACACTGCATTTCAGGGTACTGAATTCCTATTTAATTCACAGACATTATAAAATGCAAGACTTGAGCGTTTAACACATCATTGCTAAAGTAAGCAACATAATTACACTGTGTGTCAGCAAAACAGCATAATTACAAGCTACAAGTTGTCAGTGTCTGATTTCACATCGTTCCCATTTACAGGCCAATCATAGTCTGTTCACCACTCATGTTTAACAGAATTAAGGCCTAATTCCATTGCAATAATTACAGCCTGTAGTGTCCAAACAGTGCAGATTACATGGGTATTACACAGTGTTGATAGCAAATAAAATGGATAGGAATTTGAAAATTTTGGATTTTGTACCACTGATTTGCTTTTACTACGGTTTGTAAATTGTTGCCTCTAGCACCCATATGATAATTCCAATAGAGCCGGTTTTAGTTAATACTGAATTTCCATTCAAAAATAGTTTATGTTTGAAAAAAACCCAACAACTTAGAAATAACTGCATTCAATGAAACATGCATTCCTCTTGGACTGAATTGGTATATAACCTCGAACCACATCAGTGCAAAATTACACAATGTTTGTGTACACGGCCCAAAGCAGGTAGCGTTTGCTTGCACACACAGTATCGATCTGCTGTCTTGAAGTGAAGTTCAAGAAGGAGAGAGCCAAGCAGAAAATTTTGACTCCCCATGGGGACAGGAGAAACAGCTCATCTCAGCACCAAAGAGAAGGAGGGCTGTCATGTTCTCTGTGATGAGCTGAAAGACTAGAGGCAGACTGGAGCAGCGGGGTATTCCTTCCCCCCATAAACAAACCTCCAAAAACAAACAGTTCCACCGCACAGAGAAAGAGATGGGACAGTGAGGCAAGAGGGAAGGGCAGACAGGTGTCAGGAAAAAATGACATCTGTGACAGAGGGCACTAAGAGAGAAGCTGGAGGAGATGAGAGGATGAGCTGAAGACAAGGGTGTTTTCATGAAAGGAGCATCAGACTTGTTGTCCCCTTCTTTCTGGCCTGTTGGTTTGGTTTGGATTCTAGGCTAGGACTTCATATTTTGATCACCCTGATATCTCATGAATTATGTACCATACACCATTAGCATTAGTTAGAGCCATCACAGTATCAATGATACTATTGTTTCGAG